>JARQOD010007667.1:0-38470 GCA_033576555.1 Oophaga sylvatica
ATTATTAAGAGCAAACTCAGCCAAAGGCAAAAAGAGACCCAGTCATCCTGATCAGCAGACACAAAGCATCTTAGATAAGTCTCCAATGTCTGGTTTGTTCTCTCAGTTTGACCATTGGTCTGAGGATGAAATGCCGAGGAGAAAGACAATTGAACACCCAGTTTAGAACAAAAAGTCCTCCAAAATCTGGAAACAAACTGGACTCCTCTGTCAGACACAATGTTCTCAGGAATGCCGTGTAAACGAACCACGTGCTGAAGGAACAACGGCACCAATTCAGAGGAGGAAGGCAACTTAGGTAATGGCACAAGATGTATCATTTTGGAAAACCTATCACAAATTACCCAGATGGTGGTCATTCTCTGAGAAACAGGAAGATCGGAAATGAAATCCATAGAGATATGGGTCCATGGTCTCTTGGGCACAGGCAATGGCATCAACAAACCACTAGAGCGAGAGCAAGGCTTGGAGCGAGAGCAAGTCCCGCAGGACTGCACAAATTCCCTGACATCACGAGACAAGGTAGGCCACCAAAAGGACCGACTAACCAAGTCTCTGGTACCAAAAATTCCGGGATGCCCAGCCAATGCGGAACAATGAATCTCAGACATCACACTCTTTTTCCATTGGTCCGGACAAACAATTTTCCAACAGGGCAGCGCTCGGGCCTATCCTCCTGACACCCCTCCAGAGCAAGTCTCAAATTGGGCGAGATGGCGGAAAGAACTACACCCTCTTTCAAAATAACAGAAGGATCAGATAACTCAGGAGAGTCCGCAAGGAAGCTCCTCGAGAGGGCATCCGCCTTAACATTCTTAGTGCCAGGAAGAAAGGAAACCACAAAATTAAAACGTGTGAAAAACAAGGCCCACCTGGCCTGTCTAGGATTGAGTCGCTTGGCAGATTCCAGATAGACCAGATTCTTATGGTCCGTAAGGACCACCACCTGATGTTTGGCTCCCTCCAGCCAATGTCTCCACTCTTTAAAAGCCCACTTCATGGCCAATAACTCCCGATTACCCACGTCATAATTACGTTCAGTAGGAAAAATTTTCGAGAGAAAAAGGTACAAGGGTTACTTTTAGAGGTCTCTGGATCTTTTGGGACAAAACGGCACCTGCCCCAATTTCAGAGGCATCAACCTCCACCTGAAATGGCAGAGAAACATCAGGCTGCCGTAGAACAGGAGCAGAAGTGAATCTCTGCTTAAGTTCCTGAAATGCAGAGACTGCCTCAGGAGGCCAATTCACCACATCAGAACCCTTTCTGGTCAAATCAGTTAATGGTTTAACAATAACCGAGAAATTACCAATAAATTTACGATAAAAATTGGCAAAACCCAAAAATCTCTGAAGAGCCTTTAATGAAGTAGGTTGGACCCAATCACAGATGGCCTGAACCTTGACCGGGTCCATTTCAATAACAGATGGGGACAAAATGAATCCCAGAAATGAGATCCTCTGTACGCCAAAAAGACACTTTGATCCCTTCACATACAGAGCATTCTCTCTCAAAATCTGGAACACAGTTCGAACATGTTTCACATGAGAGTCCCAGTCATTAGAAAAAATCAAGATATCATCCAAATAAACAATCAGAAATTTGTCCACAAAATCCCTGAAAATGTCATTCATGAAGGACTGGAAGACGGAAGGAGCATTAGTGAGCCCAAAGGGCATCACTAGGTACTCAAAATGCCCTTCAGGGGTATTGAATGCCGTCTTCCATTCATCCCCGTGCTTAATGCGAATAAGGTTATACGCCCCCCTGAGGTCAAGCTTGGTAAACCAAGTAGCGTTTTTCACCCTGGAAAACAGGTCAGAAAACAAGGGTAACGGGTATTGATATTTCACAGTAATATTGTTCAAGAGACGATAATCAATACACGGCCTTAATGAACCATCTTTTTTGGCCACAAAGAAAAAACCGGCACCTAAGGGTGAAGAGGATGGTCTGATATGACCCTTCTCCAATGATTCCTTGATATAAGACCGCATAGCGTCATGTTCAGGTACAGACAAGTTAAAAAGGCGACCTTTAGGGAATTTACTACCCGGCACTAATTCAATAGCGCAGTCATAGCTCCTATGGGGAGGCAAGGATGCAGATTTACTTTCGCTAAACACATCAGAAAAATCAAACAAAAAGTCAGGAACATCCTGAGCCTGGGGGGAGGCAGAAAAAACAGGAGTGTTGGTATTAACACATTGGCAGCCCCAACTGGTTACAGACACAGATTTCCAATCCAAAACAGGATTATGAGACTGTAACCAAGGGAAACCCAGCACGATAATGTCATGCAGATTATATAGAACCAAAAATTTTCAGCACTCCTGGTGATCAGGTTCAACCCTCATTATCACCTGAGTAGAAAACTGGGGTTTATTCTCAGCCAAAGGGGTAGAATCGATCCCCAGTAGGGGAATAGACTTCTGTAGGGGTATCAAGGGAAACCCACAACGTTTAGCAAAATCATAATCCATCAGGTTAATAGCTGCTCCAGAATCAACAAAAGCCTGAGCAGAAAATGAGGACAGAGAGCATATCAGAGTGACAGTTAACAAAAACTTAGTCTGAACACTACCCAAGACAACTGAGCGTGCAAAACGTCTTCCCCGCTTAGGGCAGACTGAAATAGCATGAGAGGCATCACCACAGTAGAAACATAACCCATTGCGCTTTCGAAACTCATGACGCTGTGCCCCAGACACCACTCTATCACACTGCATGGGTTCAGAAGCTGGTTCACAAGGCAACACCATTCCACGCATACTTCTCCGCTCACGCAAATGTCTGTCAATTTGAATCGCTAATGACATAGAATCATTGAGACCAGAGGGGACAGGGAATCCCACCATAACATCCTTTACATTATCTGACACACCCTTCCGGAAAAGGGCCGCCAAAGCGTCGTCATTCCATTTGGTCAGGACTGCCCACCTACGGAATCTCTGACAGTATAACTCAGCGTCATCAAGCCCCTGATTTAATGCCAACAAGGTTTTTTCAGCTTGATCAGTGACATTAGGCTCATCGTACAATAACCCCAAAGCCTGAAAAAACGCATCAACATCACTCAAAACAGGATCCCCAGGTATCAGGAAAAAGCCCAATCCTGAGGATCGCCGCGCAGGAGAGAGATGATAATTTGAACCTGCTGCGCTGCGTTTCCTGAGGACTTAGATTTTTAGGCAAAAAACAATTTACAATTATTTTTGAAATTCTGAAACTTAGTTCGATCCCCTAAAAACAAATCTGGCATGGGGATCCTAGGTTCCACAACAGGCAACCTAGCAAGATATGCAGCAATACTCTGAACCTCAGTGGCAAGCTGATCCACACGGCCAGACAACTGTGCAAACTCCATTGGGAGAAAAGATCCTCCCCAGCACCCAGAGATACAGAGGAAAAAAAAAAATGCAACAAACAGAAAAATATCTCTGACAACTCTGACAACCTTTTTTCTTTCACAATATTTTTTTTCCTTCTGTGAGTACCATACAATTTTCAATTTTTTGGGCCGGTGATACTGTTATGATTCGGTAGCTGAGGAGTGCAGGTAAAAAAGGCAATACACCAGAGCAGTTGGAATCTATGAGATTGCAGTACCCTGACTAACCACCACAACTAGAGGCAGCCGTGGAGCGTTCCTACGTTGGTCCTAGACGCCTCGTCACAGCCTGAGAAACTAACTACACCTAAAGATAGAAATAGGAAAGCTATCTGCCCCGGAGCAGAACCCCAAAGATAACAGAAAGCCCCCAAACATGTAATGGCGGTTAGACAAGAGGAAATACTGACAAAGAAAGAAAATAGTATGAGCAAACGCTGGGGCCCAAACTATCTAAATAGAAAAGGATAGGAAGGGTACTTACTGCAATCCCAGAAAACCCTGAAAAACACCAACTCTACTAATTTCAAAATCACCTGAGATCACACGACCTCTACCACCTAAATTAGTTCTCTGGTGTAACAAAATCAAAACAGCAGCCACTGAAAAAACTGGAAAAAGCAAAAGAACAAAACTCAGTGGCTGAACTAAACTGAGAGGGCAGAAGCCCCCGGAGGGGACCCAGAAGGCCCCCAAAGAAGTGCAGGACAAAATGCAAAAAAATAGCACAAACACAAAAGAAGCAAAAGTCTTATCTGTAAGCAGGAGATGCAGACACGACACAGCAGGCTACAAGGGAAACTGGAATGAAGGATTCAGACCAGAACAATTGATCACCGGCAACCCTGATGGGAAAATGACTCCCTTATATAAGACCAGTCAGTAACACCTGATTCCCAGTCCTCACAATCTTCACTAGCACCGCCTGCAACCACCAGAGGGAGCCTCTGCTCAGAACTCATCTCAAACCCATTCACAACACAAAACTGTTGTGAATGGGTTTGAGATGAGTTCTGAGCAGAGGCTCCCTCTGGTGGTTACAAGCAGTGCTAGTCTGTCCAGTGAAGATTGTGAGGACTGGGAATCAGGTGTTACTGACTGGTCTTATATAAGGGAGTCACCTTCCCATCAGGGTTGCCGGTGATCAATTGTTCTGGTCTGAATCCTTTATTCCAGTTTCCCTTGTAGCCTGCTGTGTCGTGTCTGCATCTCCTGCTAACAGATAAGACTTTTTCTTCTTTTGTGTTTGTGCTATATTTTTGCATTTTGTCCTGCACTTCTGTGGGGGTCGTCCTGGTCCCCTCCGGGGGCTTCTGCCCTCTCAGTTTTGTTCAGCCACTGTTGTTTGTACTTTTGCTTTTTCCAGTTTTTTCAGTGGCTGCTGTTTTGATTTTGTTACACCAGAGAACTAATTTAGGTGGAAGAGGTCGTGTGATCTCAGGTGTTTTTGAAATTAGTAGAGTTGGTGCCTTTCAGGGTTTTCTGGGATTGCAGTAAGTACCCTTCCTATCCTTTTCTATTTAGTTAGTTTGGGCCCCAGCGTTTGCTCATACTATTTTCTTTCTGTGTCAGTATTTCATCTTGTCTAACCGCCATTACATGTTTGGGGGCTTTCTATTATCTTTGGGGTTCTGCTCCGGGGCAGATAGCTTTCCTATTTCTATCTTTAGGTGTAGTTAGTTTCTCAGGCTGTGACGAGGCGTCTAGGACCAACGTAGGAACGCTCCACGGCTGCCTCTAGTTGTGGTGGTTAATCAGGGTACTGCAATCTCATAGATTCCAACTGCTCTGGTGTATTGCCTTTTTTACCTGCACTCCTCAGCTACCAAATCATAACAGTATCACCGGCCATAACTGAAAATTGTGTGGTACTCACAGAAGGGAAAAATATTGTGAAAGAAAAAAAAAAAAAAAAGGTTGTCAGAGTTGTCAGAGATATTTTTCTGTTTGTTGTATTTTTTTTTTTCCCTCTGTATCTCTGGGTGCTGGGGAGGATCTTTTCTCTCAATGGAGTTTGCACAGTTGTCTGGCTGTGTGGATCAGCTTGCCACTGAGGTTCAGAGTATTGCTACCTATCTTGCTAGGTTGCCTGTTGTGGAACCTAGGATTCCCATGCCAGATTTGTTTTTAGGGGATCGAGCTAAGTTTCAGAATTTCAAAAATAATTGTAAATTGTTTTTTGCCTTAAAATCTAAGTCCTCAGGGAACGCAGCGCAGCAGGTTCAAATTATCATCTCTCTCCTGCGCGGCGATCCTCAGGATTGGGCTTTTTCCCTGACACCTGGGGATCCTGTTTTGAGTGATGTTGATGCATTTTTTCAGGCTTTGGGGTTATTGTACGATGAGCCTAATGTCACTGATCAATGCCTTGTTGGCATTAAATCAGGGGCTTGATGACGCTGAGTTATACTGTCAGAGATTCCGTAGGTGGGCAGTCCTGACCAAATGGAATGATGACGCTTTGGCAGCCCTTTTCCGGAAGGGTCTGTCAGATAATGTAAAGGATGTTATGGTGGGATTCCCTGTCCCCTCTGGTCTCAATGATTCTATGTCATTAGCGATTCAAATTGACAGACGTTTGCGTGAGCGGAGAAGTATGCGTGGAATGGTGTTGCCTTGTGAACCAGCTTCTGAACCCATGCAGTGTGATAGAGTGGTGTCTGGGGCACAGCGTCATGAGTTTCGAAAGCGCAATGGGTTATGTTTCTACTGTGGTGATGCCTCTCATGCTATTTCAGTCTGCCCTAAGCGGGGAAGACGTTTTGCACGCTCAGTTGTCTTGGGTAGTGTTCAGACTAAGTTTTTATTAACTGTCACTCTGCTATGCTCTCTGTCCTCATTTTCTGCTCAGGCTTTCGTAGATTCTGGAGCAGCTATTAACCTGATGGATTATGATTTTGCTAAACGTTGTTGGTTTCCCTTGATACCCCTACAGAAGTCTATTCCCCTACTGGGGATCGATTCTACCCCTTTGGCTGAGAATAAACCCCAGTTTTCTACTCAGGTGATAATGAGGGTTGAACCTGATCACCAGGAGTGCTGCAAATTTTTGGTTCTGTATAATCTGCATGACATTATTGTGCTGGGTTTCCCTTGGTTACAGTCTCATAATCCTGTTTTGGATTGGAAATCTGTGTCTGTAACCAGTTGGGGCTGCCAATGTGTTAATACCAACACTCCTGTTTTTTCTGCCTCCCCCAGGCTCAGGATGTTCCTGACTTTTTGATTGATTTTTCTGATGTGTTTAGCGAAAGTAAATCTGCATCCTTGCCTCCCCATAGGAGCTATGACTGCGCTATTGAATTAGTGCCGGGTAGTAAATTCCCTAAGGGTCGCCTTTTTAACTTGTCTGTACCTGAACATGACGCTATGCGGTCTTATATCAAGGAATCATTGGAGAAGGGTCATATCAGACCATCCTCTTCACCCTTAGGTGCCGGTTTTTTCTTTGTGGCCAAAAAGGATGGTTCATTGAGGCCGTGTATTGATTATCGTCTCTTCAACAATATTACTGTGAAATATCAATACCCGTTACCCTTGATTTCTGACCTGTTTTCCAGGGTGAAAAACGCTACTTGGTTTACCAAGCTTGACCTCAGGGGGGCGTATAACCTTATTCGCATTAAGGACGGGGATGAATGGAAGACGGCATTCAATACCCCTGAAGGGCATTTTGAGTACCTGGTGATGCCCTTTGGGCTCACTAATGCTCCTTCCGTCTTCCAGTCCTTCATGAATGACATTTTCAGGGATTTTGTGGACAAATTTCTGATTGTTTATTTGGATGATATCTTGATTTTTTCTAATGACTGGGACTCTCATGTGAAACATGTTCGAACTGTATTCCAGATTTTGAGAGAGAATGCTCTGTATGTGAAGGGATCAAAGTGTCTTTTTGGCGTACAGAGGATCTCATTTCTGGGATTCATTTTGTCCCCATCTGTTATTGAAATGGACCCGGTCAAGGTTCAGGCCATCTGTGATTGGGTCCAACCTACTTCATTAAAGGCTCTTCGAAGATTTTTGGGTTTTGCCAATTTTTATCGTAAATTTATTGGTAATTTCTCGGTTATTGTTAAACCATTAACTGATTTGACCAGAAAGGGTTCTGATGTGGTGAATTGGCCTCCTGAAGCAGTCTCTGCATTTCAGGAACTTAAGCAGAGATTCACTTCTGCTCCTGTTCTACGGCAGCCTGATGTTTCTCTTCCATTTCAGGTGGAGGTTGATGCCTCTGAAATTGGGGCAGGTGCCGTTTTGTCCCAAAAAGATCCAGAGACCTCTAAAAGTAACCCTTGTGCCTTTTTCTCTCGAAAATTTTCTCCTACTGAACGTAATTATGACGTGGGTAATCGGGAGTTATTGGCCATGAAGTGGGCTTTTGAAGAGTGGAGACATTGGCTGGAGGGAGCCAAACATCAGGTGGTGGTCCTTACGGACCATAAGAATCTGGTCTATCTGGAATCTGCCAAGCGACTCAATCCTAGACAGGCCAGGTGGGCCTTGTTTTTCACACGTTTTAATTTTGTGGTTTCCTTTCTTCCTGGCACTAAGAATGTTAAGGCGGATGCCCTCTCGAGGAGCTTCCTTGCGGACTCTCCTGAGTTATCTGATCCTTCTGTTATTTTGAAAGAGGGTGTAGTTCTTTCCGCCATCTCGCCCAATTTGAGACTTGCTCTGGAGGGGTGTCAGGAGGATAGGACCGAGCGCTGCCCGGTTGGAAAATTGTTTGTCCCGGATCAGTGGAAAAAGAGTGTGATGTCTGAGATTCATTGTTCTGCATTGGCTGGGCATAACGGAATTTTTGGTACCAGAGACTTGGTTAGTCGGTCCTTTTGGTGGCCTACCTTGTCTCGTGATGTCAGGGAATTTGTGCAGTCCTGCGGGACTTGCTCTCGCTCCAAGCCTTGCTCTCGCTCTAGTGGTTTGTTGATGCCATTACCTGTGCCCAAGAGACCATGGACCCATATCTCTATGGATTTCATTTCCGACCTTCCTGTTTCTCAGAGAATGACCACCATCTGGGTAATTTGTGATAGGTTTTCCAAAATGATACATCTTGTGCCATTACCTAAGTTGCCTTCCTCCTCTGAATTGGTGCCTTTGTTCCTTCAGCACGTGGTTCGTTTACACGGCATTCCTGAGAACATTGTGTCTGACAGAGGAGTCCAGTTTGTTTCCAGATTTTGGAGGACTTTTTGTTCTAAACTGGGTGTTCAATTGTCTTTCTCCTCGGCATTTCATCCTCAGACCAATGGTCAAACTGAGAGAACAAACCAGACATTGGAGACTTATCTAAAATGCTTTGTGTCTGCTGATCAGGATGACTGGGTCTCTTTTTTGCCTTTGGCTGAGTTTGCTCTTAATAATAGGGCTAGCTCTGCCACTTTGATGTCTCCGTTTTTCTGTAATTCTGGGTTTCACCCTCGATTTTCTTCAGGACAGACGGAGGCTTCTGTCTGTCCAGGTGTTGACTCTGTTGTGGAGCGTATGCAACAGATTTGGGACCAGGTAGTGGAGAGGTTGTCCCTCTCTCAGGACAAGGCCCAGCGGTTTGCTAACCGGCATAGGACTGATGGTCCTCGGTTTAAAGTGGGGGACTTGGTCTGGTTGTCCTCAAAGAATATTCCTATGAGAGTGGCATCTCCTAAATTTAAGCCTAGGTTCATTGGACCTTATAAGATCATGGAGATTATTAATCCTGTTTCTTTTCGTTTGCTTCTTCCAGGGACATTTAAGATCCATAACGTGTTCCACAAGTCCTTGTTGAAGAGGTTTGTTGAGCCAGTGGTTCCTGCTGCTGTGCCTCCTGACCCTGTTTTGGTTGAGGGCAATCTGGAGTATGTGGTTGAGAAAATATTAGATTCTCGTTTTTCTAGACGGAAACTCCAGTATTTGGTTAAATGGAGAGGTTATGGTCAGGAAGACAATTCTTGGGTGTTTGCTTCGGACATCCATGCTAGGAGACTTATCCGTGCGTATCATAGAACTCATCCTGACCGACCTGGTTGCTCAAATGAGGGTTCGGTGACCCCTCCTCAAGGGGGGGTACTGTTGTGAATGGGTTTGAGATGAGTTCTGAGCAGAGGCTCCCTCTGGTGGTTACAAGCAGTGCTAGTCTGTCCAGTGAAGATTGTGAGGACTGGGAATCAGGTGTTACTGACTGGTCTTATATAAGGGAGTCACCTTCCCATCAGGGTTGCCGGTGATCAATTGTTCTGGTCTGAATCCTTTATTCCAGTTTCCCTTGTAGCCTGCTGTGTCGTGTCTGCATCTCCTGCTAACAGATAAGACTTTTTCTTCTTTTGTGTTTGTGCTATATTTTTGCATTTTGTCCTGCACTTCTGTGGGGGTCGTCCTGGTCCCCTCCGGGGGCTTCTGCCCTCTCAGTTTTGTTCAGCCACTGTTGTTTGTACTTTTGCTTTTTCCAGTTTTTTCAGTGGCTGCTGTTTTGATTTTGTTACACCAGAGAACTAATTTAGGTGGAAGAGGTCGTGTGATCTCAGGTGTTTTTGAAATTAGTAGAGTTGGTGCCTTTCAGGGTTTTCTGGGATTGCAGTAAGTACCCTTCCTATCCTTTTCTATTTAGTTAGTTTGGGCCCCAGCGTTTGCTCATACTATTTTCTTTCTGTGTCAGTATTTCATCTTGTCTAACCACCATTACATGTTTGGGGGCTTTCTATTATCTTTGGGGTTCTGCTCCGGGGCAGATAGCTTTCCTATTTCTATCTTTAGGTGTAGTTAGTTTCTCAGGCTGTGACGAGGCGTCTAGGACTCATAAACCAAATCATAAACATAAGCCCTGGGCTTGTCCAGCCACTTACTACACTTAGATAGATTTCCCTCTCTATCCGGGTCCAGACTCTAACAGCCTGTCCCCAAAACAACACATATGTTCAGTAGTTACCAGCATGGAGTTTCACAGAGTCTCCTCCTTGTGTCTGAAGGCATATCCAGCGTCCAGACTTGAGAGAGCTCCCCTCCTATTCAGCAACTACCAGCATGGATTTTCACAGAGACTACTCCTGTGTCCGGGGTACATCGAGCACCCAGACTGAGACAGCTCATACTCCTGGAGACTCCTTCTTGTGCCTGGACTCCTTGTCCAGACTAAGCGAGCTCTCTGTCTGTGTTCGCAGACACCTACTTCTGGTCTCCTAATTAACAGCTGAGTGGTTTCAGGCCTGAGCTGCAGTGTGTACTGAATGTAAGGTGTAGTGACCTTTCTCTAACACTAGGTTTACAAAGCCATACATTTCCCTTATACCAGTCAGCAAAGTATCTAGGTGAAATGTACACCCCATTCAACACACATACTCTCACTGTCTCACACATGTAATTGGTCTGTCTGGTATTTTGTGTCTTTAATAAAGGCTTTTCTGTATAATTACATGATGCTGTGAGTGCGCTTATGTTCTATGCTTCTTTTTCTTCTTTCCATTTACTAGTGTTATTAGTGATCATTGTATTACCTGTACACTATATACAGAGCTTCTGTGTATAATATCACTGGTTATCCATGTATTACCTGCACACCATATACTATATACAAAGCTTCTGTGTATAATGTCACTGGTGATCACTGTATTTTCTTTACACTGATACTATATACATACAGTTGAAACGAGAAGTTTACATACACTATATAAAAACACACATATGCATGTTTTTCTCAATATCTGACTTGAAATCAGCATTGGTCAATGCAAAAAAGTTCATTTTTTTTCTCATTAATGTACACTCTGCACCCCATCTTTACTGAAAAAAACACAGAAATGTAGAAATTTTTGCAAATTTATTAAAAAAGAAAAACTGAAATATCACATGTTCATAAGTATTCAGACCCTTTGCTCAGTATTGAGTAGAAGCACCCTTTTGAGCTAGTACAGCCATGAATCTTCTTGGGAATGATGCAACAAGTTTTTCACACCTGGATTTGGGGATCCTCTGCCATTCTTCCTTGCAGATCCTCTCCATTTCCGTCAGGTTGCATGGTGGTGAACGTTGGTAAACAGCCATTTTCAGGTCTCTACAGAGATGCTCAATTGGGTTTAGATCAGGTTAGGTTAGAGTTGTTCAGAAGCCACTCCTTTATTATTTTAGCTGTGTGCTTGGGGTCATTAACTTGTTGGAAGGTGGACCTTCAGCCAAGTCTGAGGTCCAGAGCACTGTGGAAGAGGTTTTCATCCAAGATATATCTCTGTACTTGGCCGCATTCATGTTTCCTTCAATTGCAACCAGTCGTCCGATCTCTGCAGCTGAAAAACACCCCCATAGCATGATACTGCCACCACCATGTTTCACTGTTGGGATTGTATTGAGCAGGTGATGAGCAGTGTCACGATCCATTTTTGGATTTGTGGCAGATCTGGTTCCATTGAGTTAAACCTTTTTTCCTTTCAGGCCAGCGGGGTTAAATGTCAGTTTTTCCCTGCTGGCAAGCTGGTGCAATTGCATTGCTGCGGTCGGTGGACGAGTTTTTTGCTGCATTGGCGCTAGTGTATGGGGATCCTGATGGCGTCTCCCTGGCTGAGTCTTGACTTCGGAAGATCAAACGGGGGGGCGGTCAGCTGAGGAGTACTGCTCAGAGTTCAGGAGGTGGGCCACTGACACGCAGTGGAATGACCCTGCCCTTAAGAGCCATTTTGTCAGGGTCTGCCTTCTAGGTTGCTGGATACTCTGGTGCAGTACGCTGCTCCAAAGTCGTTGGAAGCCACCATGTCCCTTGCTATCCGGGTGGATAGATGCCTCAGGGAGAGGCATACACCAAACCTGCCTCTGTTGTCCTTTCTAGGGAGGAGGACACATCGGTGCTGATGGACGAACCCATGCAGGTGGGAGGGGTTTCATCTCAAACAGGGTTGCCTACGGTTCGCCGTGGTATGGGGGCATGTTATTACTGTGGGCAGAACGGTCATTTTATCAATGTCTGCCCAGCTCGCGTCAAAATACCTGCACCATCTAAAAAGCCGCGCACTCCTGGTTGTTTGGAGGGAGGCGACCAGAGTGTGTATATTTCCTCCATTTTCTCATTTCAGTGCACCATCCCTGCTGAAGTGGTGGTTGGTGGGGTGACTGAGACTATACCGATGCTTGTAGACAGTGGTGTAGGAGTCAATTTGGTGGATGCTCACTTTGTCGAGACCCATGGCCTGATGAGTAGTACGCTAGCGAGACCCCTAAGCGTTCAGGCCATTGACTCTGTCTAACTCAGCCAGGGGAGGGTGACCCAAGTCATAGATAATATACACCTGCGTATAGGGACTCGTCATGAAGAGTCCCTGTCATTCTACGTTTTGGGGGAATGCCAACTCCCATCGTTTTAGGCCTCCCTTGGCTGAAAAAACACAACCCGGTCATGGATTGCCATTCCAGGGAAGTAGACAGCTGGGACCAGTCGTGTAAGGACTACTGCCCGGGAGCTACGATCTCTGCTGTCCTCCTACAACCTACCCCTTCTTCTCAGGTGGGGGCAGCAGAGGTGCTGCCAGGGAGTGGGGGCAAGACTCAACCCTCAGCACAAGTTATACTTGAGTGTCGGAGTCCTCTTAGGAGGAGGGGTCAGGGGAGGGTGGTGGTTCTGTCTGTGCATAGTGGAGGTGTGAGTGTGTGACACAGAGGGATGCCTCTGTTGTCGGTTCTTCAAAGAGTTCACCATCTTGTGGCAAACGCATGCGTGGAAATAAACGTTCAGGTCTGAACCTGTGTGTGAACGAGTATGTGAGGGTGTCCACTAAAAACATCAGGTGGAAGTGTGCTAATGGGATCTGGACTTCTAGGGTTATCGGGCCGTATAGGGTGTTGGCCATTCTCGGCCCGGGGACTTTCCAGCTGGAGTTACCCCAGTAAAGCAGTGCCTGGTTTTCTCCACACATACCGCTTAGAATTATCACCAAAAAGTTTTATCTTCATCTCATCAGATCAGAGAATCTTATTTCTCATAGTCTGGGAGTCCTTCATGTGTTTTTTAGCAAACTCTATGCAGACTTTCATATGTCTTGCACTGAGTAGAATAGTAATGGGTAAATTGGTGTGCACTCAGCCACAGATAACGAGGTGCTGGTTTAGAGGACAAGTGTCCTAAGTACAATAATAGATAAGTACACCGCACACTTTCAGAAATATATGCAATAGAAGAAAAATTTATTAATGATACAATACAAGGGAGCCAATAATAAAGTAAATGGCGACTAGAGAAAAGTGGACGTTTCTACCCTCCTGGGTCTTATTCAACACAGTTGCTAAAGGAAATATAACAAATAAAATAATTAATATACAAAAATAACAATGGTAATAAAGTAATGAAATACAGATACAAATCCTGAAGTGAAAAATGAAAATTGTTATGGAAACTGAAATTTAAGAGAAGAAAAATAAAGAAAGTTGAGATCCATAGAGTTGAGAGGCACTAATCGTGTCTAAGTTCATACTTGTGATTACTCAAAGACAGAACCATGATTTGTAAGGCGGTTGGAGAATACCTCGATTGTGGTGAGAAAAGGTCTGTGAAAAACTTTCAAGATAATCTAGACTTGCTGTGGAAAGTAATAAGAAAAAATCAATAACTGAAAATTATACAAAGATAAAATACAAAAGTATGAATATAGCAAGTACCTGTCCAGTGTGCATAAACAGAGTACTAGGTAGGGGAATGTTGCAAGCATAATAGAACCTGAGGTTGTAGAAATGAAAGAATGTTATTATATTGATTTGTGATGATTCATACATCTCAAAATGTGAAGCAAATATAAGGCAGGTAAGAACGCTATAGCTTATATGGAGACCCATTGTGGGTATTGAATTTAAAAGGTTAGAAGCATGAGGTAAATAAATTATGGTGAATCAATAGACCAGGAACACTCTCATAATATAGGTAGCGCTGAGGGCAATAATATAGCGTTGGAGAAGCTGCCAGCATAATTCCTGTAAAATGTTACCTTATTTCATGTCTTGTTATAGCGGCGCTCCGGCGCCTCGCTAGGTATGGCGTGCAGCTGCTGTGTAGTGACCATCTTTTATGTAGCGCTGCGTACCGCCGGACCGGAAGTGGTCATCCGTACCGGAAGTAACGTTGCGCTGTGAAGGAGATGTGTACAAAGCATGTTGCCTGGGATACATGGCACATGAGCAATAGGAAACAATCGGCTGTTAGAGCGCTACATCTGGGGAAAAGTATGTAACATACTAAGAATTACACTAATGTGTCATAATCTATTGTGGACTAGATTTATGAGCATTATTTAAAGAATTGAGGGGATTATAATGCCAGTAAAATAAAACTAAGAGAATAACAAATTGAATATAATTTTTATAAACGGGTAAAATATAGAGACAGACTCACCAGAGATATACCCAATCAACGAGTCTGAGAAATAGAGAAAGATTAATTAGAGACAAAAACCAGTTAAACTAACCAATCAATTTCACGATTGAGGCCCCTAGGAGAGAGGGTATCCAGGGTATGAATCCAATAGGTTTCCCTGGATTTGAGCAATTTAATATGATTGCCCCCTCTGCTAGGGCGTGGGACCTGCTCAATGATTTGGAACCTTAATTGAGCCACAGAATGTCTGAAATTAGTAAAATGCTCTGGGAGTGGGAGCCAAGTCTTACCACATTGTATCGTGGACTTATGGCTGCCTATGCGGTACTTTACGTGTTGTGTGGTCTCCCCAACGTATAGGAGACCACAAGGACACTTGATTATATAAATAACGACATTGGTATCGCTCGTGTAGTATCCACGTATGGGATAAGTTTTCCCTGTCCTTGGATGGGTGACACAATCTTCCTTAGTGACATTTGAGCATGCCGCACAGTTGAGGCATGGAAAGGTGCTGTTACGGCGCATACTCAGTCATTTTTGTGTAGAGTTAGGACGTGCACTTCCTATGTCTGCCCGTATGAGTTGGTCCCTAATGTTAGGTGGTCTCCTAGTGCTCATGAGGACCGGTGATTGAAACGATGTAATATCGGGATAGGCCTTGGTTAGAAGTGGCCAGTGTTTCCTGATTGTAGAATGGATCCTGGACATAAAAGGGTGGTGTGTATGGACAAACGGGACCCTATCCATAGGTTGTTGCCTAGGGAGAGGAGGTTCTTGGGTTAAAGACCGTGTTAGTTCCTGGTCTAGTAGTTTGAAAGGATAGTGTCTGTCCTGAAATTTTTTGGACATTGTTTCCAGTCTCGTGAGGCATTTCTCAGGATTGGTCACAATGCGAGAAATCCTTTTAAATTGAGAAAACGGCAAACTGTTTTTTTGTGGACTTTGGGTGACAGCTGGAAAAATGTAATAGGCTATTGCAATCTGTGGGTTTAGAGAATAAATCGGTGGTAAGGCAGCCTTCAATGTCTTTTTGAACTAAAGTGTCCAGGAATGGAACCTGTCTTGGATCAAAATGAATGGTGAATTGTAATTCAGGATAAATCGACTTGAGATGTGAAAAAATCCATTGAGTGACTCGGTGGTTCCTGTCCAAATCATGAAAATATTGTCTATGTAGCGATAATAGGAAGTAGCATGGGATTGAAAGAGCTCATGGTTGTAAATATGATTAGTCTGAAATGCATTCATGAATGCATTAGCATACGCAGGTGCTACATTTGAGCCCAAGGCGGTCCAGCGTGTCTGTATGTATCCTCATGGAGAAAAAAGTTCTCATAGAGAACTAATCGTAATAAATCAAGGCACAAGTTGATAGTTATATGATAGGAAGGAACTTTCCAAAAGAGATCTAGTGGCTGAAATACCTTTATTGTGTGCTATTGAGGTGTAGAGGCTATTGACATCGAGGGTTACAAGAAGGCTATGGGCAGGTACTTTGTGAAGTTGTTGGATGATACGGAGAACATGACCAGTGTCCAGTAGGAAAGACTGTGTTTTTTTAACCAGTGGAGTAAGAAA
Organism: Oophaga sylvatica; assembly: GCA_033576555.1. Classification (NCBI taxonomy): domain Eukaryota; kingdom Metazoa; phylum Chordata; class Amphibia; order Anura; family Dendrobatidae; genus Oophaga; species Oophaga sylvatica. Next base: position 16,296 of record JARQOD010007667.1, read on the forward strand.
TTTCTCCAAGAAGACTCAGAGAGGTGAAAGTATAGAGTCAGTTGAGGCAACTATCGGCCTTCCAGGGGGGTTGTGCGGACATTTATGTATTTTTGGTAAGACGTAAAAAACGGGGGTTATTGGGTGGGGATTGAGGAGAAATGAAGCTGTTTTTTGATCAAAGGTATGGAGATCAAGGTACCTTTTAATAATCTCTTGAATTTTATGGTTAATGGAGAATGTAGGATCTCGGGGTATAATCTGATAGGTGTCAGAGTCAGATAATTGTCGGTTAACCTCCTGGCAGTATTGGGAGCCGTCCATGACGACCGTGGCACCCCCTTTATCAGTTGGTTTTATCATAATTGTGATGAACGGGCACCCAGTCCGCCACACGGTAGCCCGGGGGTCACGGCTTGTGATCCCACCGCTGCCACCACATGTGATGGAACGTGCACACACACGACGGCTGCTGCCGTCCGACCCAGTAAACTGCAGGGATTTATAACTATCCCACTTCCACTTAGGAACTTGCAGCTCTCTGGCACCCCCCTTTACCCTCAGGTCAGTCAGGGAACTGCACCTAGGATAATTAGTCGCCAGACGGGTCACTTGGATGTGTGCTGGCTATTGGGCACGCTGCAGTGAGGGAATTATGATTACTCCTGGCTGAGCCAGGCAGTACCCTTATAAACCCCGCTCCGTCACTGCCAGCGTCCCCCAATAGATTAACACTTTACACCCCTTCCTTTTAGCTGCCACCAGCTACGGCTTTTGATGAACAATTTATCAAGAGGGTCCGTAGCAACCCCAAAACAGTAGCGTAGTGCGTCAGGCACGTGCAAATTCGTTTATAGAGCAGGAGAAACAAACTAATAAATTTATAGGTTTATTCCTTAAAAAAAATCAGCAGTGCTTATATCATATAAAAAGATGTAACAAACTGAGACAATATAGTTATGTACAGATGCAGTTATAAAATAAAATGGGATTAAGAATGAAAGATAACTCACATGATAGTTAGATCATATACAGGCAAGCCAGGCTGGGGGAAGGAGCCACACGTTCATTGGGAGATCTCTTACTCAGCACATCCCAGCAGAAAGACTACCGGTAAGGAACTTCACTGTAAGACTTATGCATGTCAGCTTCTGACCTCACAAAAAGGGCTGGTTCTCTGGCCACCTCCCCTGGCTGCAAGCTATGGTTTGAGCTCTGCAATATCATAAGGTTCATAACTCGTTCTGTGAACCTAGCAGAATAACGGCAGACCTATCAATGGTCTTGCTTTGAAATAATGGTTCAAATGAACCCAAACTTGGGTGACATAGCTCATGGGGCACCCGAGAATTCCATTTCTCGGGCTCTGTTGGAGTTACGGGTTCACCGGTACCACGGGAACGATGCCCGTCGGCGCATGGTTCAACACAGTGACGTTCGTGTTTCTAGCGAATGCTCCCACCGTGTTATTAACCAAAAAAGAATGAATACTCCAACATGGCTGCTATAGGAAGAAAGCACGTGTTCGGACAATGCAGGACCCCTGCGGTGAAGCGGGAAAACTTCCAGCACTGGCAGCTCACATTACACTGCCTGAGTGCAGGCTGACAGGGGGGGAAGGGAGAAGTATGAGAGCTGCAGAGAGAAGGAGGGCTTTCAGCAGTACAAAAAAAAAAAGAGATGAGGACAGCAATTCCAGCACAGCACTCATCACACCTCCCCCCCTTTGAGGGCGCTACGGAGGCATGACCTGTCGGTAATCCGACATGCGCACCTCAGCGGGTTCGCCACGTCGTGATAACCCATCAGCATTCCCATGATCACTGCCTTTCTTGTGTTGTACGGCAAAATCATACTGCTGCAGGGCAAGGCTCCAGCGTAGCAACCTACCATTGGTTACGGACACTGTGTGCAGCCAGCTCAGAGGGTTGTGGTCGGTGACCACCTTGAAGGTGCGCCCGTACAGGTAGGGCTGCAAACGTTGCAGTGCCCAGACCATGGCCAGGCACTCCTTCTCGATGGTGGAGTATGCCACTTCCCTTGGCAGAAGTTTCCGGCTCAGGTACAACACGGGGTGCTCCTGGTCCCCCGAATCAACCTGGCTGAGTACAGCACCGAGGCCAAATTCGCTGGCATCAGTCTGTACCAGGAAGGGCCGACTGCTGTCGACGGCTCTCAACACTGGAGAGCTGCACAGGGCTGTTTTCAAAGCTCGGAATGCCGCCTCACAGCCATCTGTCCAGTTGACTGTTTGGGGTAGACTGCCCTTGGTGAGGTCCGTCAAGGGTTTTGCAATGGCGCTATAGTTCGGTACGAAACGCCTATAGTACCCTGCAGTGCCCAGGAAGGACTTCACCTGCTTTTTGGTCCTGGGGGTGGGCCAGGGCACGATCGCGTCCACTTTCTCGGGCTCTGGACTCATGGAACCCCCGCCTACCCGGTGCCCCAGATAGTGGACCTCCCTCATGCCCATCTGGCATTTTCCCGGCTTGATGGTCATACCTGCCTGGTGAATACGCTTGAGCACCTCCTGGAGATGTTGAAGGTGTTCCTCCCAGGTGGAACTGAAGACGGCAATGTCGTCCAGGTACGCCACAGCGTACTCCTCCATCCCTGAAGCAGGTGGTTGACCATCCGCTGGAAAGTGGCAGGGGCATTCTTCATGCCGAAAGGCATGACCGTGGACTCGTACAGTCCAAAAGGGGTGATAAAGGCAGATTTCTCCTGCGCCGCCGGGCTCAGGGGAATCTGCCAGTATCCCCGACTCAGATCCATGATGGATATGTACTTGGCATTCGCCAACCGCTCCAGCAGATCCTCGATGCGTGGCATTGGGTGCGCATCAGAGGTAGTGATGGCGTTGAGCCCCCCGTAGTCCACGCAGAACCGGGTGGTCCGATCCTTTTTTGGCACGAGAACTACAGGTGAGGCCCACGCGCTTTTGGACTGCCGATCACCCCCAGCTGCAACATCTCATGGATCTCCTGGCGCATAATCTGCTGCACTTCCTCAGAGATCCGATAAGGTGTCCGCCGTAACGGGCCGTGATTCCCGGTGTCCACCTCGTGGACTGCCAACTCGGTCCTTCCGGGTCGGTTAGTGAACACGGCCCGAAAGGATTCCAGAGTGGTCAGCAACTGCAACCGCTGGGAGGCGGTTAGCGAGGCATTTACCTCCATGTCCTCAATGGACCCACTGGCATTAGCTTGGGCCAGCACGTCTAGGAGGGGATCCTCTTCCCCGTCCTCGGCAGATTGCAGACCGGTAGGACGCAGGCTTCACGTTCGTGATGGGCCTTCATCATGTTGACGTGAAAGGCCTTGCGCCTACCCCGAGTGTGGTCAAGCGTGACCACGTAGGTGGCTGGGTTGAGCTGTTGGTGCACGACGTACGGGCCTTCCCAGGCTGCCTGAAGCTTATCCTTTGGTACGGGGACCAGCACCCACACCTTTTGACCCACCTGGTAGGTCCGCTCCCGGGCGTTCTGGTCGTACCAGTGCTTCTGGTCAGCCTGAGCCTGCGTCATGTTGTCATGCACCAACTGCGTCAAGGTCTGCATCTTGTCGCGGAAGCGCATGACATAATCCACGATGGACACTTCCGTGGGGTTTGGCTCATCTTCCCAGGATTCTCTTATCAACCCAAGGGGTCCCCGGACTCGCCTACCATACAGGAGCTCGAAGGGGGAGAACCCCGTCGAGGCCTGCGGGACTTCTCTGTAGGCAAATAGCAGGTGTGGGAGGTACCGCTCCCAATCCGTCCCTGGGTCTCAACCAGCATGCGGAGCATCTGTTTGAGGGTACCGTTAAAGCGCTCACACAAACCATTGGTCTGTGGGTGATACGCACTCGATACCATACGCGTCACCTGCATTTTGCTGCAGAGAGCCTTCATTAGGCGAGACATAAATTGGGTCCCTTGATCGGTAAGCATCTCCCTGGGAAATCCTACCCGTGAAAAGATGGTCACCAGTGCATCTGCCACCTTATCTGCCCTAGTTGAGGACAGAGCTACCGCCTCCGGGTACCGGGTAGCGTAGTCTACCACAGTCAGGATGTATTGCTTTCCAGAGCTGCTGGGGACGGCCAGCGGGCCCACAATGTCCACCGCGATCCTCTGGAAAGGCTCCTCTATCACTGGCAACGGGATCAGGGAGCCTTAAGACAGGCCCCGCCTTCCCCACTCTTTGACAGGTGATACAGGAGCGGCAGTAGTTAGTCACATCTGTCCCCAACTTGGGCCAATAGAAGTGTTGAGACAGCCGTGCCTTAGTTTTGCTAATCCCCAAGTGTCCAGCAAGTGGAATCTCATGGGCAATCCTCAACAACTCACCTCGGAACTGGTGCGGGACGACCAGCTGTTTTTCCCTCAACAACTCCTTTTGGGAACCTCCGGGTACTGTCTCCCGGTACAACCTTCCTCGTTCCCAGAACACCCTCTCCTTATCAGTCACGGAGGTGGGCTCTCGGCGAGGTGCCTCAAGTTCCCCAGGCTCGCATCTGAGTGCAGAGCGGCCTGGAACTCCTGGCTGGAGGCAGCCAGAAGTGACGTCAGGGTTCCTTCCTCACTGGGACCCTCTGGGACCGGCTCTGGGTCCACCTCTGGTTCAGTCTCTCCTGTAGCGGAGGAGGGTCCAGATGGCAGGGCGCTACCTGCGATCCGGGCACTCTGACTGCGGGTGACAGCAGCTACATATGCAGTCTCCCCGGGGATTTCTATAGACCCATCAGCCTGCGCTGCTATGGGCTCTACCTCCCCATCCACCCCCAACACTTCAGGAGCAGTGCTACTTATGGGCCAGTTACCTTCCTCGGTGGCACTGGTCAGTGTCATGGCGTCAGCTTCCTCCCGGTTCCCATGCACCTCCCCATTTCCTTGAGCACTGTCGCTTGCTCCTGCTAGGGGTTCCTCAGCCGTCTCACTCCGCAGAGCGACGGGACTGAACGCTCCTGTACCTGTGGACACATCTACCACTTCAGAGAAAGGGTTAACAGATTCAGATGGCACAGATACATCACTATCAACATCAGTCCTAGGGAAAGAAAGGTTATCAGTTGCATCATCACTTCGCAAAGCATTAGCAGGTAACACAATCAGTTTCCCATCATCATCAACATCAACATCATGGTTAACGTTAACCTTATCATCAGATTGGGAAGGGGTGTCAGGGACATAGTACGCCACCATCCTCCCCAGATCAGTCCCCAATAAAACATCAGTGGGCAGGTTTTCGGACACCCCCACTTCCTTCACCCCGCTCCCGGCACCCCAGTCAATGAAAACTCGGGCTATCGGCAAGGGGTAGTGGACACCCCCAATCCCTGTGACAGTTAGGGTTTTCCCCGGAATCAACTCTTCAGGGGCCGCCAGTTCGGGTCGGATGAGGGTTCGCTCAGCCCCGGTGTCCTTGAGGCCTGTAGCAAGACGGGCCCCCACGCAGACGGGCTGCACGTTGTCATCAACCCTCCCCACCACACCACCCACCAAAAGAACAGAGGCGTTGGGCCCGGAGGCCTTGGCTGGGGGTTCTTCTGCCTCTCCGGACAGGTGGCGCTGAATGTGACCAGTCCTTTTACAGGAGAAACACTGGCGGGGGTCTGATGTAGGCCTGGCGCTGGCAAAGGGGATAGTGCCTCCAGAGGGACGACTGGCAGGGGCACTGGGGTTGGTTGCAGGCTTACCCCCTCCCCAGCGGGTGGCGACGGACTTCCGCACCTCGGGTTTCCGGTTGGCCTCATAGCTGTCGGCGATCCGGGCTGTTGTGACCGCGTCCTCTGGTTCTCGGTCCAGGATGAACTGTCGGACCTCAGCTGGGCACAGATGCAGGAACTGGTCTTTGATCATCAGGTCTTTCAGCTCCTCATAGGTGTCAACTGACAGTCCATGGATCCACTGGTCAAAGTGGTTCCTGAGTCCTTGCACCACATCGCTATAACTGTCGTGTGGGCCACGTTGGAGGTTCCGGAACTTCTTTCGGTATACCTCAGGGGTTAGCTGGTACTTGGCGATCAGGGCCTGCTTGATGGCCTCATAGTCACTGTCTTGATCTGGCGCGAGGGAAGCGAACGCCTCCAAAGCTTTGCCCTTTAGCCCGGGGGTCAAGTACTTGGCCCATTGGTCGGCAGGCAGCCGGTACTGTCTGCAGACTTTCTCAAAGGCCCGCAGAAAAGTGTCCAAGTCTCCGTCCCTTTCCAGCACGGGAAAGTGCTCCGGCCGGGGCTTGGGACTCTGAGTGCTGCTGGGCACACTGCTCTGGGCTGTGGAGGGCATTGCCCCTCGCTGAACCATCTCCAGCTCATGGGCTCTCTGCGCTTGGGCTTCCCGCTCGGCTCGGGCTCTCTCAGCCTCCCGCTCGGCTCTCTCAGCCTCCCGCTCGGCTCTCTCAGCCTCTCGCTGTTTGGCCTCTCGCTGGTCGGCTCTCTCTTGAGCTTGCTGGATCAGCCTCAGGCGTTCTTCCCGGTTGTCAGAGGTGAGTCCCTCCAGGGCCGCCTGCAGGTAAGGGTCCACCTCTCTCTGGATGTAAGCAGTCAGGGGTTGGGCCTCTGTTCCTGCGGCACCACCTTGGCTTGGGCCGGCTCCTGCGCCCGCCACGCTCCGATGCTCGCCCAGCTCCTTCAGGGCCTGGACCAGTTGGCCTTTGGTTCGGTTCGTGTGGACAAGGCCGTGGTACTTGCAGATTCCCACAAGGGTGTCCTTGCTCTGCTTTTCGAACCAACTTGCTCCTATGGTAGCCATGGTTGCCAAATAAAAGATAGGATAGAAAAACAAAGAGAAGGGAGGGGTAACCGCAAGTACACACAATTGTCTCAGGACTAATAAACACTGAGTCTGTTCTCCAAAACTTTAGCTGCAGGGTCGCTGAAGAACCGTGCAAGTTTTTTAGTGAATGGAATGATTGCTCAAACCAGATCACTAATGCTCTATAATCCCACCGCTGCCACCAATATGTGATGAACGGGCACCCAGTCCGCCACATGGTAGCCCGGGGGTCACGGCTTGTGATCCCACCGCTGCCACCACATGTGATGGAACGTGCACACACACGACGGCTGCTGCCGTCCGACCCAGTAAACTGCAGGGATTTATAACTATCCCACTTCCACTTAGGAACTTGCAGCTCTCTGGCGCCCCCCTTTACCCTCAGGTCAGTCAGGGAACTGCACCTAGGATAATTAGTCGCCAGACGGGTCACTTGGATGTGTGCTGGCTATTGGGCACGCTGCAGTGAGGGAATTATGATTACTCCTGGCTGCAGCCAGGCAGTACCCTTATAAACCCCGCTCCGTCACTGCCAGCGTCCCCCAATAGATTAACACTTTACACCCCTTCCTTTTAGCTGCCACCAGCTACGGCTTTTGATGAACAATTTATCAAGAGGGTCCGTAGCAACCCCAAAACAGTAGCGTAGTGCGTCAGGCACGTGCAAATTCGTTTATAGAGCAGGAGAAACAAACTAATAAATTTATAGGTTTATTCCTTAAAAAAAATCAGGCAGTGCTTATATCATATAAAAAGATGTAACAAACTGAGACAATATAGTTATGTACAGATGCAGTTATAAAATAAAATGGGATTAAGAATGAAAGATAACTCACATGATAGTTAGATCATATACAGGCAAGCCAGGCTGGGGGAGAAGGAGCCACACGTCATAGTTCATTGGGAGATCTCTTACTCAGCACATCCCAGCAGAAAGACTACCGGTAAGGAACTTCACTGTAAGACTTATGCATGTCAGCTTCTGACCTCACAAAAAGGGCTGGTCCTCTGGCCACCTCCCCTGGCTGCAAGCTATGGTTTGAGCTCTGCAATATCATAAGGTTCATAACTCGTTCTGTGAACCTAGCAGAATAACGGCAGACCTATCAATGGTCTTGCTTTGAAATAATGGTTCAAATGAACCCAAACTTGGGTGACATAGCTCATGGGGCACCCGAGAATTCCATTTCTCGGGCTCTGTTGGAGTTACGGGTTCACCGGTACCACGGGAACGATGCCCGTCGGCGCATGGTTCAACACAGTGACGTTCGTGTTTCTAGCGAATGCTCCCACCGTGTTATTAACCAAAAAAGAATGAATACTCCAACATGGCTGCTATAGGAAGAAAGCACGTGTTCGGACAATGCAGGACCCCTGCGGTGAAGCGGGAAAACTTCCAGCACTGGCAGCTCACATTACACTGCCTGAGTGCAGGCTGACAGGGGGGGAAGGGAGAAGTATGAGAGCTGCAGAGAGAAGGAGGGCTTTCAGCAGTACAAAAAAAAAAAGAGATGAGGACAGCAATTCCAGCACAGCACTCATCACAATAATCATATTGTTGTCACGTAGCGTGGTAAGGGCCTGTTTTTCTTCCAAGGAAAGATGTTTGTGTGTGGGAAAAAGGCCCAAATGTTGTTGGTGAGAGAGTGATTTTATCTCATGGTCAACAATAGAGATAAAAGCTTCAGTAGCATGATGGGTGTGAGGAGGGGAGAAAGTGCTGGGATTGTGGAGCCCCAAAGAAACAATAGACAATTCTGGAGGAGTGATTTCTCTGGTGAGTGATACACTATTAATAGGTAGAGTACCAAAGTGAGTTTTCAACCTGACTAGATGGTAAAAAACGTTGTAAATCTTTTTCTATTTGGAATGTGTCCCAATTAGGCGTCGGACAAAAAGAAAGTCCTTTCTGGAGTACCTCAAGTTCCGCAGGGGAGAGGGAGTAACTGGAAATATTAATCACCAGGTTGGGCGGCTCACCTGGGATCCTGTAGTCATTCTTTCTCCGCGCTCTTCTGGTGGGTTTATGGTGTGATGACCTCCCCTGCGGCCTTTGGGTAAAAAACGTGGTCTACTGGGTCCTGCTGACGAATCGCTGCCAGAACTTAATGAGCCAAATCTTCGTGGGTACCTGTCCCGTTGCCAAGGGGTCCTTCCTGCAGAGTCGCTCCATCTATAAACTCGATCTTTGGAATAATCCTCGTTGTAACGTTGGAATTTTTGTCTCTTCCGTTCCTGAAGAGTAGTCTGGTAATCTGCTATAATTTTATCTGTTTTGGTCTTAAGTGCAGTCCAATCCACAGAGGAAAGAGTGGTAGTCAGCTGGTTTTCTATGGTCTGGATATTTTTCTTAATATCAGTAATTTCTTTTTGAAGATGCTCAATGGTGAGTATAATAATATCGAGTGAGCACTTGTTCAGTATCCTCTTATACTTATCACAAAATACCTGGTTGTCAGATAATAATGTGATAATGTGGGGGTAAATGGCTTCTCAGACCTCTTGGAATTTTGTTTTGGAGATGATACTCAGCCAATGTGGTACAGTGAAGGTCATATGAGACCAATCTACGTTTAATTTTTTCGTAATCTCTAGTTCTTAAGTCTAGAGCGGGGATTTTAAGAAAATCGGTTGAACTAGTAACCTGAGATAAAATGGTATTACTAGTTTCCAAATCATAGGCAAATGTGTCATTCGACATTTAGGAGGACTGGTGCAGCACCCAAGAATAATAACTCAGTAATGGGTAAATTGGTGTGCACTCAGTCACAGATAACGAGGTGCTGGTGTAGAGGACAAGTGTCCTAAGTACAATAATAGATAAGTACACCGCACACTCTCAGAAATATATGCAATAGAGGAAAAATTTATTATTGATACAATACAAGGGAGCCAATAATAAAGTAAATGGCGACTAGAGAAAAGTGGACGTTTCGACCCTCCTGGGTCTTATTCAACACAGTCGCTAAAGGAAATATAACAAATAAAATAATTAATATACAAAAATAACAATGGTGATAAAGTAATGAAATACAGATACAAATCCTGAAGTGAAAAATGAAAATTGTTATGGAAACTGAAATTTAAGAGAAGAAAAATAAAGAAAGTTGAGATCCATAGAGTTGAGAGGCACTAATCGTGTCTAAGTTCATACTTGTGATTACATTTTTCACTTCAGGATTTGTATCTGTATTTCATTACTTTATTACCATTGTTATTTTTGTATATTAATTATTAATTAATTAATTATTTTATTTGTTATATTTCCTTTAGCAATTGTGTTGAATAAGACCCGGGAGGGTCAAAACGTCCACTTTTCTCTAGTCGCCATTTACTTTATTATTGGCTCCCTTGTATTGTATCAATAATAAATTTTTCCTCTATTGCATATATTGAGTGTGCGGTGTACTTATCTATTCTTGCACTGAGAAGAGGCTTCCATCGGGCCACTCTGCCATAAAGGCCCGACTGGTGGAGGGCTGCAGTGACAGTTGACTTTGTGGAACTTTCTCCCATCTCCCTACTGCATCTGTGGAGCTCAGCCACAGTGATGTTGGGGTTCTTCTTTACCTCTCACCAACGCTCTTCTCCCATGATTGCTCAGTTTGGCTGGACGGCCAGGTCTAGGAAGACTTCTGGTGGTCCCAAACTTCTTCCATTTAAGGATTATGGGGACCACTGTGCTCTTAGGAACATTGAGTACTGCAGAAATTCTTTTGCAACCTTGGCTAGATGTGTGCCTGGCCACAGTTCTGTCTCTGAGCTCCTTGGCCAGTTCATTTGAACTCATGATTCTCATTTGGTCTGACATGCATTGTGAGCTGTGAGGTCTTAACCCCTCTCTGCCATCAGACGTACTATTCCGTCCATGTGACCCTGGACCTAATTCCCATGGACGGAATAGTACGTCATAGGCGATCAGCTGCGCTCCCGGGGGGAGCGTAGCTGATCGCCGCCGGGTGTCAGCTGTATATCACAGCTGACACCCAGCACTATGTGTCAGGAGCGGTCACGGACCGCTCCTGGCACATTAACCCCTAGCACACCGCGATCAAACATGATCGCGGTGTGCCCGGGGCACAGGGAAGGATCGCGCAGGCAGGGGGCTCCCTGCGCGCCCCCCTGAGACCCTCAGAGCAGCGCGATGTGTCGCGCTGTTCCGAGGGTCCATTCTCCCTCCAGGTCCCCGGATCCAAGATGGCGCCGGGGTCCTGCAGGGAGGCGGCTTCCTCAGTGCCTGCTGAGAGCAGGCGCTGGGGAAGCCTGCAGCAGTGCCAGAGCGATCGCTGGTGTGACAGAGTGCTGTGCACACTGTCACACCAGCGATCTGCTAAAATACTGTGATGTCCCACCCTGGGACAAAGTAAAAAAGTAAAAAAAATAAAAATAAAAAGTGGTAAAAAAAATCATCAAAAAAAAAAAAAATATTCCCCAATAAATTCATTTCTTCCTATAAATAAAAAAAACAAAACAATAAAAGTACACATATTTGGTATCGCCGCGTCCGTAACGACCCCCCCTATAAAACTGTCCCACTAGTTAACCCCTTTAGTGAACCCCTTAAAAAAAAAAAAAAAACTAAGCAAAAAATCAATGCTTTATCATCATACTGCCGAACAAAAAGTGGAATAACACGCGATCAAAAAGACCGATATAAATAAACATGGTACCGCTGAAAACATCATCTTGTCCCGCAAAAAACGAGCCATCATACAGCATCATCAGCGGAAAAATAAAAAAGTTATAGCTCGCAGAATAAAGCGATGCAAAAATAATGATTTTTTATATAAAATTGTTTTTATTCTATAAAAGCGCCAAAACATAAAAAAATGATATAAATGAGGTATCGCCGTAATCGTACTGACCCGAAGAATAAAAGTGCTTTATCAATTTTACCACATGCGGAACGGTATAAACGCCTCCCGCCAAAAGAAATTCATGAATTGCTGATTTTTGTTCATTCTAACCTCACAAAAATCGAAATAAAAAGCGATCAAAAAATGTCACGTGCTCAAAAATTGTACCAATAAAAACGTCACCTCGTCCCGCAAAAAATAAGACCTCACATGACTCTGTGGGCCAAAATATGCAAAAATTATAGCTCTCAAAATGTGGTGATGCAAAAAACTACTTTTTGCAATAAAAAGCGTCTTTTAGCGTGACAGCTGCCAATCACAAAAACCCGCTATAAATAGTAAATCAAACCCCCCTTTATCACCCCCTTAGTTAGAGAAAAATAATAAAATTAAAAAAATGTATTTATTTCCATTTTCCCATTAGGGTTAATGTTGCTGCTAAAGTTAGGGTTAGGATTAGCGCTAAAGTTAGTATTAGGGTTATGGTTGGGATTAGGGTTAGGGGTGTGTTAGGGTTAGGTTTGTGGTTAGGGTTGGGACTAGGGTTAGGGGTATGTTGGGGTTAGGGTTGGAGTTAGAATTGGGGGGTTTCTGCTGTTTAGGCACATCAGGGGCTCTCCAAATGTGACATGGCGTCTGATCTCAATTCCCGCCAATTCTGCGTTGAAAAAGTCAAACGGTGCTCCTTCACTTCTGAGCTCTGCCATGCGCCCAAACAGTAGTTTACCCCCACATATGGGGTATCAGCGTACTCTGTACCCCAAGAGTTATTGTGCAATTTGTCCTATTTCTTCTGTTACCCTTGGGAAAATAAAAAACTGGGGGCGACAAAATCATTTTTGTAAAAAAAAAATGATTTGTTTTTACGGCTTATGTTATAAATTTTCTGTGAAGCACTAGGGGCTTCATAGCGCTCACCACACTTCTAGATAAGTTCCTTGTGGGGTCTATTTTCCAAATGGGGTCACTTGTGGGGGGTTTCCACTGTTTAGGCGCATCAGGGGCTCTCCAAATGCGACATGACGCCCCCAGACCATTCCATCAAAGTCTGCAATCCAAAACGTCACTACTTCCCTTCTGAGCCCAGACGTGCACCCATACAGTCGTTTTCTCACACATGTTGGGTATCAGCGTACTCAGGACAAATTGGACAACAACTTTTGGGGTCCAATTTCTCCTGTTACCCTTGTGAAAATAAAATATTGGGGCGAAAAAATAATTTTTGTAAAACAAAAAAGGATTTTTTATTTTTAACGCTGTACGTTATAAACTTCTGGGAAGCACTTCGGGGTTCAAAGTGCTCACCACACATCTAGATAAGTTCCTTGTGGGGTCTATTTTCCAAAATGGGGTCACTTGTGGGGGTTTCCACTGTTTAGGCACATCAGGGGCTCTCCAAATGCGACATGACGCCCCCAGACCATTCCATCAAAGTCTGCAATCCAAAACGTCACTACTTCCCTACCGAGCCCCGACGTGCGCCCATACAGTAGTTTAATCCCACATATTGGGTATCAGCGTACTCTGGACAAATTGGACAACAACTTTTGGGGTCCAATTTCTCCTGTTACCCTTGTGAAAATAAAATATTGGGGGCGAAAAAATCATTTTTGCAAAAAAAAAAAAAGATTTTTTATTTTACAGCTGTACGTTATAAACTTCTGTGAAGCACTTTGGGTTCAAAGTGCTCACCACACATCTAGATAAGTTCCTTGAGGGGTCTAGTTTCCAAAATGGTGTCATTTGTGGGGGTTTCCACTGTTTAGGCAGATCAGGAGCTCTCCAAACACGACATGGCATCCAGCCAATTCTGCGTTGAAAAAGTCAAACGGCGCTCCTTCCCTTCCAAACTCTGCCATGCACCCAAACAGTGGTTTACCCCCACATATGGGGTATCAGCGTACTCAGGACAAATTGCACAATAACTTTTGGAGTCTTGTTACCCTTGGGAAAATAAAAATTGGGGTGAAAAGATCAATTTTGTGGAAAAAATATGATTTTTTAATTTTACGGCTCTACGTTATAAACTTGTGTGAAGCACTTGGGGGTTCAAATTGCTCACCAAAGATCTAGATAAGTTCCTTAGGGGTCTAGTTTCCCAAATGGGGTCACTTGTGGGGGGTTTCCACTGTTTAGGCACATCAGGGACTCTCCAAATGCAACATGGCGTCCAATCTCAATTCCAGCCAATTTTGGTTGGAAACAGTCAAATGGTGCTACTTCCATTCCGAGCTCTGCCATGTGCCCAAACAGTGGTTCCCCCCCACATATGGGGTATCAACGTACTCAGGACAAATTGGACATCAACTTTTGATGTCCAATTTCTCCTGTTACCTATGGGAAAATAAAAAATTAGTGACTAAGAGATAATTTTTGTGGGAAAAAAATAGGATTTTTTATTTTCATGCCCGGGCATTATAAACTTGTGTGAAGCACTTTGGGGTTCAAAGTGCTCACCAAAGATCTAGATAAGTTCCTTAGGGGGTCTAGCTTCCAAAATGGGGTCACTTGTGGGGGGTTTCCACTGTTTAGGCTCATCTGGGGCACTACAAACGGAACATGACCCCCATCAATGTTTGCATTCCAAAACGTTACTGCTTCCTTTCCAAGCCCTGCCGTGCGCCCAAACAGTTTCCCCCCCCACATATGGGGTATCAGCGTACTCAGGACAAATTGGACAACAACTTTTGGGGTCCAATTTCCTTGGGAAAAATCAAAAATTTGGGACTAAAAAATCATTTTTGTGGAAAATTGTTTTTTTTTTTTCACACCCAGGCATTATTAACTTTTGTGAAACACTTTGGGGCTCAAAGTGCTCACAACAGATCTAGATAAGTTCCTTAGGGGGTCTAGTTTCCAAAATGGTGTCACTTGTGGGGGGTTTCCACTGTTTAGGCGCCTCAGTGGCTCTCCAAACACGACATGGCGTCCAATCTCAACTCCAGCCAATTTTAGTTTGAAAAAGTCAAACGGCGCTCCTTCCCTTACGAGCTCTGCCGTGTGCCCAAACAGTGGTTTTCCCCCACATATAGGGTATTGGCGTACTCAGGAGAAATTGCACAACAACTTTATCTGCCCATTTTCTCCTTTTACCCTTGTCAAAATAAAAAAAAAGTTTGTAAAAGATCATTTTTGTGGCTAAAAAGTTAAATATTAATTTTTTCCTTCCACGTTGCTTCAGCTCCTGTGAAGCACCTGAAGGGTTAATAAACTTCTTGAATGTGGTTTTGAGTACCTTGAGGGGTGCAGTTTTTAGAATGGTGTCACTTTTTGGTATTTTCTGCTATATAGACCCGTCAAAGTGACTTCAAATGTGAGGTGGTCCCTAAAAAAATGGCTTTGTAAATTTTGTTGTAAAAATGAGAAATCACTGGTCAACTTTTAACCCTTATAATTTCCGAACAAAAAAAAATTTT
Source organism: Oophaga sylvatica (assembly GCA_033576555.1). Taxonomy (NCBI): domain Eukaryota; kingdom Metazoa; phylum Chordata; class Amphibia; order Anura; family Dendrobatidae; genus Oophaga; species Oophaga sylvatica. Next base: position 31,306 of record JARQOD010007667.1, read on the forward strand.
GGTTCCAAAATTGTGCTGATGTAAAGTAGACATGTGGGAAATGTTATTTCTTAACTATTTTGTGTGACATATTTCTCTGTTTTAAGGGAAAAAAAATTCAAAGTTTGAAAATTGCAAAATTTTCAAAATTTTCGCCATATTTGTGTTTTTTTCAAAAATAAACGCAAGTTATATCAAAGAAATTATACTTCTAACGTGAAGTACAATATGTCACGAGAAAACAATCTCAGAATCGCGAAGATCCGTTGAAGCGTTCCAGAGTTATAACCTCATAAAGAGACAGTGGTCAGAATTGTAAAAATTGGCCCGGTCATTAACGTGCAAACCACCCTTGGGGGTGAAGGGGTTAAATAGACAGGTGTGTGCCTTTACAAATCAAGTCCTATCAGTTTAAACACAGCAGGACTCCAATGAATGAGTAGAACCATCTCAAGGAGGATCACAAGGAAATGGACAGCAAAGGGTCTGAATACTTATGTCCATGTGATATTTCAGTTTCTTTTTTAATAAATTTGCAAAAATTTCTACATTTCTGGTTTTTGTCAGTCAAGATGGGGTGCAGAGTGTACATTAATGAGAAAAAAATGAACTTTGTTGCATTTACCAAATGGCTGCAATGAAACAAAGAGTGAAAAATTTAAAGGGGTCTGAATACTTTCCGAACCCTCTGTATGTGTCTTTTTATATAGTATATGTAAACTTCTAGTTTCAACTGTAACCCATGTGTATAATGTTACCAGTGTGAACAAGTGCATACCAAAAAACAGCTAACATATCAAGAATAGAAAAATGGTTGCACTCAATACTGTTAAAGCATGTCAATGTGAAATGTGAAATAGCAAAATGGTTTTAGAAATTTAGGAAAAATAGGAAAAATACACATGAGACGCGTCGCACAAAATTTGGCCAAAAAATGTGAGCCCATCCACAATGTCAAGGTATTCTCATGAATGGATGGGTCCCTGACCTCCCTGTCCAGTGTGAATGGGTAGGTGGAGAGTGGCTGTTTAATCTGGTATTTTGCACATGTGTTGCTAACATCTAGCTATATGGGCTGGCTGCACACTGTAGTGCATTTATTCAAAGATCTGGGCAGGTAAGCAGTGCTGCCTATCTTTCTGCAGTGTAACTTGAATTTTTGGAGGCCTTTAAGTCTTCTTTTGTGGCTTTGCTATTATTTTAGTGTAGGGACTTGCAAGCGTGGGGACCCATGACAATGGGTTGCAAGCTTGTGTATTTTGGCCAAAATATTGACCAATACCTCACATTTTTTGTATTTTTTGCACTATTTATCAGGGTGCAGCCAAGCCCAGCACGCCTGGTCATGTATACAGGGGTGTTCACACTGGGATGCATTGAGAGTATGCTGGCCAGCCCGCCTAATGGAATAGTAGAGGCATGACTAATAGGCTGTGAACACGACACTATGCAGTACCCTTGTGTGAACAGCGCCCTATACAGGCCTTTATTGTGCAATTGTATACTGGGCAGCCGCCCCCTCCAGGAATGGTAGGTGGAGAGTGGCTGTTAATCCAGTATTTTGCACCTGTGTTGCTAAAATCTAGCTATATAGGGTGCACCCTGTAGTGCATTTGTTCTAAGATCTGGGCAGGTAAGCAGTGCTGCCTATTGTTCTGCTGTGTATCCACTCCTGATTTTGGCTTACAAAGAAGTGATGTAAAATATTGAACGTAGGAAGATGGCTTTAGGATAAGTCATAAGTAGAGTTGAGCGAAACAGGTCGGTCAGATTCAAAAAAGACCGACTTTCGCCAAAGTCGGGTTTCGCCGAGCGAAACCCGACCATAGCGTGAGGTCGGCCATGCGTTCGGCGACCCGAGCGCCAAAGTCGGTTTTCCCATAATGCTAGAAGGTCCTTTTCTCAGCCAATCAGCAAGGACGCAGACTGTGGGCAACGTGATGACATGGGCAGCGGCCACCACCATCTTAGAGAAGGGCATTGCAGTGATTGGCTTGCTTTGTGTGGCGTCACAGTGCCCATAAAAGCCCTCACCGCCGACCGCCATTTTACTTCTGCAGATCTTAGCGTAGGGAGAGGTTGCTGGAGCTGGTTCTCAGTAGGGAGAGCGTTAGGCAGTAAAAAAAAAAAATTCTGTGCTTGTGCTGATAGCGATTAGCTGTACAGTTAGTGTGCAGTGACAGGGGTGTGAGGATTTTGTTGTGTGCAGCAGCGCTGGTCCTTAGGCTGCCTGCCAGTCACAGGGGAGGAATTGCTTGTGTGGAGGAGCAGAGCTGATTATTACGCCGCCTGCCGATGAGAGGGGAGGAATTTATTGTGTGGAGCAGCAGAGCTGATTATTAGGCTGTGGTTCCACGGTCCGGAACCACAGCGCATTTGACGGAGCGGAAATTCCGCTCCGTCTAAGCCCCGCCCCCTTTCTGACGCGGAGGTGTTCAGGACACCTCCGGAACACCTCCGGAAAGAACGCAGGGCTACATAGCCCTGTGTGAAATTCCGTTGCGGCGACGCAGCGTCGCCGCAATACGCTAGGACATGCTGCGGTCTGAAAAGACGCGCCGCATGTCAAGGTCTGCCGCCTGCGTGTTGTTACTAGTGTTGAGCGATACGATAATGCAAATATCGGCTATCGGCCGATATTAGCTCTATCGGCCTTTCGATAATTAGTTTCGATATTTTCGTCATATCGGATACCGGAATCGGATTTGTCACTGTCACTGTCAGTGTCCGTCGGTCGGGTCTGTCACTGTCAGTGTCCGTCGGTCGGGTCTGTCAGGAGTCAGCGGCACTTACCTGGCAGAAGATCTCCGGCGGTCACATCCCGGACTGCTTAATGGCCACCATCCTCTTCTCCCCGGCGGTCACATGCAGTTTCTCGCGATAACTGCAGTGACTGCTGGGTAATCCCGGCCGTAAAGCAGTCAGTCCAATGACGTCACCGCCGGGGAAGCAGGTAATCAGCTGTGCTGCGTCGCGATGACAGGCTCTGCCTGTCATTGCGATGTAGCAGAGCTGGATCGTCGTGGGACAATCGTTACTATGACTGCGTCAGACAGGTGGTATACTGTTGGTTTGTTTTTTTCCTTTTTTTACAGGAGATCGATGGCGTCGCAGGAATGAGAGTACAATAAAAGAAATGAAAACTGTGTTGTCTCTTTTATTTCATTAAAATACTTTTTTCTTGCTTTGTCTTTTTTTTATGCATTTAATAACTTTGGGATTAATAATGGATCGGTGTCTTATTGACGCCTCTCCATTATTAACCGGGCTTATTGTCACCGTGCAATCAACGGTGACATTAACCCCTTATTACCCCGCTTGCCACCGCTACAGGGCAAGTGGGAAGAGCCGGGTAAAGTGCCACAATTGGCACATCTTTTGATGCGCCAAATGTGGGGCTGCTGTAGCCTGGTATTATCAGGCTGTTGAGGGCCAAAATCCATGGGCCTTGACAGTCTTTTAATACCAGGCCGCAGCAGTCTGCATTTTACTTGGCTGGTTAACAAAAATAGGGGGACCCCTACGCCGTTTTTTTTTCGAGGGGATCCCCTATTTTTGTTAACCAGCCAAGCTAAGTAGACTGCTGTGGCCTGGTATTATCAGGCTTGCAAGGTCCATGGATATTGGATCCTTACCAGCCTGAAAAACCAGGCCTCAGCGGTCTGCTTCATCTGGCTGGTTAACAAAAATAGGGGGGACCCCACGCCAATTTTTTTCGAGGGGATCCCCTATTTTTGTTAATCAGCCAAGATATGCAGACTGCTGTGGCCTGGTATTATCAGGCTGGCAAGGTCCATGGATCTTGGCTCCTTAACAGCCTGAAAATCCAGGCCTCAGCGGTCTGCTTCATCTGGCTGGTTAACAAAAATAGGGGGGACCCCACGCCATTTTTTTTTCAAAGGGAACCCCTATTTTTGTTAACCAGTTCCCTCTGACGTCACTGATTGTGTCCCTGGCTGACCTGAAGTGAAAGTGGAAAGCAATCAATTAAGCTTTCCACTTCCTCTCCTGTCAGCCAGGAGAGGAACTCATTCATTTGGGGGTTTACTGTGAGGCTGCAGCATTAGCTGCGGTCCCTGCAGTAAACATTAACCCTTTCTGAAGGATTACACCGTGGGACCTGACTGTGCATCGGATTGGTAAGAATAATTTTGCTTTATTATTTTATTTTTATTACAGGAAATGGTTTTAGCAGGAAAATAAAATATGGTCAAAAACTGTGTGATTATTTCATTAAACTTCTTTTTTATTAAAGTGTGTGTGTTTGATTTTTCTTTCATACAATAGGATTAATAATTGATAGTTGTCTAATTGACAGCTCTCAATTATTAACCTGGCTTAAAGTGACCTTTCAATTGCAAGGTCATTTTAACCCCTTATTAACCCATTCGCCACCGCTACAGGGCAATGGGAATAGACGGGCAAAGTGCCAGAAAGGGCAAATCTAATTAGAGATTTGCCCTTTCTGGGGTGTCTGGGGGCAGATGTTAGTAGCCGGGGGGGGGCCAAAAATAATGGTCCCTCTCTGGGCTATTATCTGCCCCCACTCACTGGCTTTGTCTGTCTGGTTGCGAAAATAGGGCGGGAGCCCACGCATTTTTTTTCAGCAATTTTACACCTCATATATATATATACATGTCATTAAATTTGTGACACATATATATATATATATTTATATTTATAGTTCATACACTTCTATACATAGTATAATAGCCGCTAATTCAATTGCCGGCTTTTGTGAAAATGCAGAACCCGACATGAAATGACACTTGGTTTACATAGAGTTAACCATGTCTTTTCATGTAGTTTGATATCTGATTTGCACAAACAATTACATGAGTGTAAGTGTGCAAAATTTCACACCTGTAGGGGTTAATTAAAGGTGTAAATTCGTAGCAAAAAAGTCCGTTTTTTTTACAACGAATTTACACCTTTAATTAACCCCTACAGGTGTGAAATTTTGCACACATAGACTGATGTAATTGGTTGTGTAAATCAGATTGCAAACGACATGAAAAGACATGGTTAACCCTATGTACACCACGTGTCATTTCATGTCGGGTGCTTCTGTCTTTTCACAGAAGCCGGCTTTACCCGGCAATTGAATCAGAGGATATTTTACTATGTAGAAGTGTATAAACTATACATATATGTATATATATATGTCACAATGACATGTATATATATATATATATGTATTCTATGTGTGTATATTTAGTGTTTACAAGGAAATAAAGGTTTTTTTTAGTTTCGATATTTTGTTCCCATAGACTTACATGGGACTTCCGCTATCGAAATCGGATATCGACGATATTTAGTGATATCGGCGATACAATTTCGATACGATATTTTTAGATATCGAGCAATATCGCTCAACACTAGTTGTTACACATAGTGGAGACGGGATTTCTTGAAATCCCCTCCACTATGCTGTAACATCTGGACGCTGCGTGTTTGGCGCTGCGCCAGCGCACAGCGCCAAACACGCAGCGTTTCCTGACCGTGGAAACTCACCCTTAGGCTGCCTGCCAGTGACAGGAGAGGAATTTATTGTGTGGAGCAGCAGAGCTGATTATTAGGCTGCCTGGCAGTGACAGGGGAGGAATTTCTTTAGCTGTGTGTACACTGCTGTGCAGATTGCATTTTAACATAGCACCTACACAGCACTAATACTTTTATTTTTTTATGCACAGTTACTGAGCGTTCATTTTTTCCCACACGTATAGAGCTGTATGCACCTCACACTACCGTGTACCGGCTGGGATCACGGACAAATACATACTGACTATCTGTGTGTGACTCAGGAAATATATACAAAGAATTCAATTTTCCCCAAATCCGTATACAGCTGGTATCTTCTGATACAGTACAGTTTTTCTGCTTTCTGTGTTACGGTCAAATCCATACTGAGAAACCGTGTGTGTGTTACTCCTGAAATATATACGGAGATTTAAAATTACCCCAACACTGTATACAGCTGTACGCTAGTGATACAGTACACTTTTTCTGCTTTTCATATTCTGGTGTTATCCATACTGAGCCTGTGACCATATGTGTTACTCCTGAAATTTATACGGAGATTTAAAATTACCCCAACACTGTATACAGCTGTACACTAGTGATACAGTACACTTTTTCTGCTTTTCGTATTCTGGTGTTATCCATACTGAGCATGTGACCGTGTGTGTTACTCCTGAAATATATACGGAGATTTAAAATTACCCTAATACTGTATACAGCTGTACGCTACTGATACAGTACACTTTTTATGATTTGCATATTCTGGTGTTATCCATACTGAGCCTGTGACCGTGTGTGTTACTCCTGAAATATATACGGAGATTTAAAATTACTCCAACACTGTATACAGCTGTACGCTACTGATACAGTACACTTTTTATGCTTTTCATATTCTGGTCTACTCCATCCTGAGCCTGTGAGCATCTGTGTGTTACTCCTCAAATATATACGGAGATTTAAAATTACCCCAATACTGTATACAGCTGTACGCTACTGATACAGTACACTTTTTCTGCTTTTCATATTCTGGTGTTATCCATACTGAGCCTGTGACCGTGTGTGTTACTCCTCAAATATATACAGAGATTTAAAATTAACCCAGCACTGTATACGGCTGCACGCTTCTGATACAGTACACTTTTTTGCTTGTTATATTCTGGTGTAATCCATACTGAGCCTGTGAGAGTCTGTGTCTGTTACTCCGCAAATATATGCAGAGATTAAAATTTTTCACCCTCACTGTATACAGCTGTAAGCTTCTGATACAGTACCATATAGCTGCTGGTATTTTGGGTACATTTTCACAAACATGAGGAAGTATGGTGTAAGAGGCCGCGGACGTGGGGGCCACTTGGTACTGATGGAGGTGGTGGTGGTGCATCTGCTGGTAGTGCCAAAAGCAAAATAGCATCTAAGGCAGGAGGTGTTGAGCCTGCGTCATCGTCTGGCTCCAGAAGGCCTGGAAGGCTCCCTTTTTTGGGACTACGTAAATCGCTTCTAAAGACGGAGCATCAGGAACAGGTTTTGGCTTACATTGCCGAAACAGCCTCCAGCTCTATCGCCTTCCTCTTCTGAAGGTTCAAAAACTCCAAGCACTGAGTCGTCAGTGCAGGCTTCTGGTCAGGAACAACCCCTTTCCTTGTGTCCTTCACCCCCACCAAAAGGG
>JARQOD010007668.1:0-38467 GCA_033576555.1 Oophaga sylvatica
AATTCAGAGGTAAACTGCAGTATCTGGTGCGGTGGAAGGGTTAGGACCAAGGAAAATCATGGGAAACCAAGGGACAACATCAATGCTCCTAGACAAACAAGAGCCTTTCATCAAGGTACCGGAAAGCCAGCTCCTGGATTCCAGAGGCCACCTGGAAGGAGGGGAGTACTGTCGGGAGTCGACCCATACCTCTTGTCCATGGCCACAGTTACCATGAGCTATTCGTGGCTGCAAAGCTCCTTGTGAACCCCCAGATACCATTGAGTTTTTCCTGATTGGCTAACCTATCCTCTTATTGGGCCCTTGATTGCAATTACACCACCCCTATATAAACCTTGCCTGTGGGTGTGTCATTGCGAGATTATTGAGCTCCAAGCTTTTAGTCAAGCGTTTCCTGCTGATCCATTGCTGCAAACACTGCTCTCCTGTGAACCGACCTCGGCCTGCCTTCTGACTACGCTCTCCGCCTGATCCATTGCTACAAACACTGCTCTCCTGTGTACCGACCTCTGGCTGCCCTGACTACGTTATTGCCTGCTCCTCTGTTACCGAACTGCCTTTCCTGTGTACCGACCTCCGGCTGCCACCTGACTACGTTATCCGCTGATCCATTGCTACAAACACTGCTTTCTGTGTACCGACCTCCGGCTGCCACCTGACTACGCTACCTGCCTCTGCTTCCCCTAGTGTTTGCAGTAACATCGGCTCCAACCCAGACGGGATCTTGACAACATCAGACACTGGAGCAGCATCTACGGGGCCCATTTACACTGGAGCATTATAATGGGGCCCATTATATATGGAGCATTATATTGGCCCATCATACACTGGAGCTTCATCCATGGGGCCCATCATATACTGGAGCATTCTAAATGTGGGACATCAGACACTGGAGCAGCATTAACAGGGCCCATCATACACTGGAGCATCATCCATGGGGCCCATCAAATACTAGAGCATCATCTGGGGTTCATTATTTATGGGGCATCATATAAGGGTATGGAGCATCATATTGGCACATATGGGGCCTATTCTGTATGGAGCAATATATTGGGCCCATCATATACTGTATGGAGCTTTATATGCGACTCTTATCCTGTATGGAGCAAAAGATGGGGCTCATTATTCTGTATGGCACACTATGTGGTGGCCATAATACTGTATGGAGGAATATACTGTCTGGTTTTTGAGCTATTGTAGAATTTAAAATAGATATCAGTCATGTAATGTAAGAAGTGAAGCATTTGGCATTGTACTATACCTATATTTCTGTGGCGTATTGGAGCATCATGATTTGTGGTATGTGTTAAAGGGGCCCACTGACACTCTTTCGCCCGGTGCCACCAAAACCTGGAGCCAGCCCTACACCCCCACAACTTTAGCCAAATAACCCCATTTTTCAATGCGTTACTATTATTATAAAGTAAATGAAGGTTGCCAAGCTTAAGTAATAAGAATTGATGTTGTTGGCATTGAAATGGGCACTGTAGGTGTGTTTACTGTCCTCCACTCCCTGCCGACTATGCTTCCCCATTGACTTGTATTGGGTTTCGTGTTTCAGTCGTACCACCGACTTTTCCCGATAGTCGGCTGATTTTGTTCGACTCGACTTTTGAGAAAGTTGGGTTTCATGAAACCCCACTCGACCCTAAAAAAGGCAAAGTCGCTCATCTCTACATATCACATGCATAGCCATCAGCTTTTGTTTTGGCCAAAAGATTTTTTAAACCACCACCACGACAAGGTAGACTTTTTGGCAGGGTCCTACTCTAATATAATCTATTAAGCATTTGTTAAAATATTCAATACTCTTAGGTATATTTGTATTTATTTTTCTTTAAGGGAATGTGTCACATACATAACAATAATACCAAATACAAAGGACAAATACCGTTACACCATGTTACCACTACAGTGAATGAATAAAATACATACAAAGAACAAGTACCCCCACACCTGACCAGACCACATATTACCACCACATAGTGATCAAATAATACCACACACATGGAACAACTACTATCACACCATTACCAGACCACATATCACCACCACATAGTGAATGAATAATACCACATATAAGGAGCAAAAATCATCACAACATGACAGATCATATATTACCACCACATAGTGACAGAATAATACCACATACAAGGAATAAATACTGCCATACAATGACCAAACCACATATTACCACCACAATGAATAAGTAATACCACATACAAGGGACAAATACCGCCACAACATGACCAACATATATTACCACTACATAGTGACAGAATAATATTACATATAAGAAATAAATACCGCCACACCATGGCCAAACAACATATTACCACTAGAGATGAGCGAGTATCTTCGATCCCCCCTTATTCAGCAAGCTATAGCGCTTACCAAAGAAACTGCAGCGGGAACCCAAATACCTGAAGCGCTCCGATATCAGGTGTCCGGTGCCACAGCTACATGTGTCGCGGCTGTGTGACAGTCACAATACACAGGCTCTCCATGCATGTGTTGTGACTGTCACACAGCCGTGACACATGCAGCTGCGGTGCCGGACACATGATTATCGGAGCACTCCAGGTATCTGGGTTTCTGCTGCAGCTTCTTCTGTAAACGCTATAGCTTGCCGAATAAAGAGGGAGCCGAAGATATTTGCTCATGTCTAATTACCATCACATAGTGACCGAATAATACCACATACTGTCACACCATGACCAGACCACATATTTACCACCACATAGTAACTGAATACTACAATTATACTACTACATTAATAAAAAAAAACATAATACTAATACTACCAGAAGTGCCATTATACACAGGAGCTCTGTATATAGTATACAGTGTATATAAATTAATTTGTTGCATTGTACTCAATAGTCACTGCTGTATATCCATGGTTGGGGTCACTAGAGATGTTATCTGGTGCAAGGTGTTATAGCATATAGATGTAGCCAGGCCCAGTGCCTTTCATCATCTAACCTCCCCTGGTGTGCTGGCCAATTGCTAATTTATCCCAAACCATTTCCCATGATCCCTCTCACCTGATCCTCTACTCCAGGGGTGGGCAATTAATTTTCCCGAGGGGCCACATGAGAGACCATGACTGTTGTGGAGGGCTGAACTAATAGCTCGAAATTAATTCTACTCAATATTAATTTATTAATATTAATTGTATCACTTAATATTGAGCATAATTAAGTATGCTGACATCCCCTATATATCTTTGAACCCCCCCACAGCCCTTAATACAGCATGAGCCTCACACAGTCTACTACATATGCAGCATGAGCCTCACACATCCTACTACATCTGAGGCATGAGCCCCACACAGCCTCCCTATATGTGCATGAGCACCACATAGCCTCCCCATATACAGCATGAGCCCACAAAGACTCCATATATGCGGCATGAGCCCCACACAATCTACCTATATAAGGCATCAGCCCCACCCAGCCTCCCCATGTATGGCATGAGCACCACACAGCCTCTCCATGTACAGCATGAGCCCCACACAGCCTTCCCATGTACGGCATGAGCCCCACACAGCCTCCCATGTATGGCATGAGCCCCACACAGCCTTCCCATGTACGGCATGAGCCCCACACAAGCCTCCCATGTACGGCATGAGCCCCACACAGCCTCCTCATGTACTGCATGAGCCCCAGTTTCCCCATATACTGTGAGGCCCCACACAGCTTTCTCATAAACTGCATGAGCCCCACACAGCCTTCATTATATATACAGCATGAGCCCAACACAGCCTTCTTATATACAGCAAGAGCCCCACAATCTCTCCACATACTGAATGAGGCCCCACACAGCCTCCCATATACTGCATGAGGCCCCCACTGCCTCCCCATATACTGATTGAGCCCCACACAGCCTCCCCATATATTGCATGACAGTATACAGTCTTTCCATAGCCTCCCCATGAGCAGCATGTCACCCCCATAGAATCCCCATGTTCACCCCATAGAATCCCCATGTCCACCCCCATAGAATCCCGATGTTCACCCCATAGAATCCCCATGTTCACCCCCATATTCATACACATATAAAAAAAACACCACATACTCACCTCGGTCCTGTTCCCAGGCGCCCTGCTTTTGCTGTTGTCTCCGAAGCGCTGACTCTCCGGCGGTTCACAGCTGACGTGATGGCATGACATAATCGCGTCAGCTGTTTCACACGCTGATTGGTGGAGGAAGTGGCTGGAGGCTCCTCCTCCACCAATGCTGACTGCGAGAGAAAAGCGGGCGGGCACGGTACGGCCGGCGGACCTCAGGTTTTCAGCCCTACGGCTGTCTCGGTCTGCGGGCCGGACTGAGACAGCCAGAGGGCCGGATGTGGCCCGCGGGCCGCACTTTGCCCAGGTCTGCTCTACTCAGTCCTAAAAATTTAGAAGGATCATAAGGGGGGCACACGTGTGGGGTCTGGCATGCTTCTCCTGCAGCAAAGTATCACTGCATCTAAAGTACCGAGAAGCTGCAGTTATTTCAATGGCAGTTAGTCACCGCAGGAGTCAGGATCCAACACTATGTATCTGTCTCTTTTGGGTATGTCTGCTGAGTAAGCACTTCCTACTACTTGAGCTTAGCTTTTTATTAACCCATCTTACTCCTTCATCATATTTACATATGCCCTTACAGTGTTTGCTCCACTAATCCTCATTCTCTTTCGCTATCCCCAAAACCCAGCACCCTCTAACCAAATAATTGTCTCCCCTTCCCGCTTTCCTCTCCACCTGTCCTCCTCTGGTGACCTGCTCCTCAACATCAGATCTGTCCTAGTAAAACATAAAACAAGCCTTCCACTCTCCTTCTCCCACCTGCTCTCCCTCTCTCTGCTTCTCCTCACTGCTTGCGACATATCTCCCAATCCTGGACCCCCACAGCTCATACCTCCCATTACTACCCCCTCCTACTGCTCCATATCAGAACTACCGTAATCTTTCCAATGTAAAACTCATGCCCTTGATGCCCACCCGCCTGCTCCCTCTCTCTGGAGCACTCTGGAATGCCCTCTCCATCTGAAATAAGCTTCATGTGATTCATGACCTCTCGCAATCTTGCCTTCCTAGGCCTCACAGAAACATGGCTGACACCCCTGAACCGCCTCCCCTGCTCTCCTGTGTTACGGCGGCCTCCATTTCACCACACTCCTCCCCTAGCAACAGACACAGTGGAGGAGTGGGTCTTCTCCTTTCTTCTAACTGCACCTTTCACCCAATCCCACCTCTTCTTTCCCTAACCCTCCCCTCTTTTGAAGTCCTCTCTGTCCGCATCTACTCTCCCTCCAGCCTCCAAGTGGCTGTCATATACTGACCTCAGGGCCTGGCCACTGCCTGTATTGACCAATCCTCTAACTGGCTTCTTCAATTTCTTTCCACTGACATCCCCACTATCTTCATGGGTGACTTCAACATCCCCACTGATACCCTTCAGTCAAGAGCCTGCAATCTCCTGTCCCTTAATTTATCTTTTGGATATGCTCAGTGGTCCTCCTCAGCCACCCACACAGACAGACATACATTAGACATGGTCTTCACCTATCTCTGCTCTCTATCTAACTTCACCACCTCCCCTCTCCCTCTATCAGACCACCATCTACTCACTTTCTCATCCCTGTCCTCCTCACCTGTCACCCATGTCCAGCAACATGCGCACCCCTGCAGAAACCTCGCACACCTAGACACTCACACGGTCTCTGACTATTCTACCACTGGCATCCATATCCTCACTCCACGACACAGACAGTGCTACTTGTTATGATTTGGTAGCTGAGGAGAGCAAGCAAAAAAGGAAATACACCAGAGAGGTTGGAATCTATGGGATTGCAGTACCCTGACTAACCACCACAACTAAAGGCAGCCGTGGAGCGTACCTACGTTGGTCCTAGACGCCTCGTCACAGCTGAGAAGCTAACTACACCTAAAGACAGAAAGAGGAAAGCTATCTGCCCCGAAGCAGATCCCCAAAGAACATAGAAAGCCCCCAAACATGTAATGGCGGTTAGACAAGAGGAAATAAAGACACAGATAGAAAATAGTATGAGCAAACGCTGGGGCCCAAACTTCCTAAATAGAAAAGGATAAGAAGGACACTTACTGCAACCCCAAAAAACCCTGAAAAGTACCAACTCTACTAATTACAAAAACACCTGAGATCACACGACCTCCACCTAAATTAGTTCTCTGGTGTAACAAAAAACTAAACAGCAGCCACTGAAAAAACTGGAAAAGGCAAATGAACAAACAACAGTGGCTGAACTAAACTGAGAGGAGCACAAGCCCCCGGAGGGGACCCGGCAGACCCCCACAGAAGTGCAGGACAAAATGCAAAAAGCAAGCACAAATAACAAAAAGAAGAAAATGTCTTATCTATTAGCAGAAGATGCAGGCACGAAACAGCAGGCTACAAAGTGAACAGGAATCAAAGATGAGACCAGAACAATTGATCACCAGCAACCCTGATGGGAGGGAACCTCCCTTATATAAGACCAGTCAGTAACACCTGATCGCCAATCTTCATTGGATAGTTCAGTACAGTTTGTAACCACCAGAGGGAGCTTCTGCTCAGAATTCATTTCTAGCACATTCACAACAGTTACTGCTTTCTACAATGCCACTGTCACGCTGTCTAATGATATGTATACAACGTCAGTAAACTATTAATACAGGAACAACACTCTATACAACAACTAGTATAGCAACATAAGCATGTAAGTATAGAATAGATTTACCTGACACGATCTCTGCTGAACTCAGGGTTAATCTTGAGGACTTGATGAGCTGAAACAGGAAAGAGGTGGACCGGGATCTAACCTGACCCTAAACTGGGGTCCTAACTAATCCCTCACCTTGGAGGTACTGATAATGGTTCAGAGGTCCAAGTCTCCAACCTAACCCTGTCTCCTATCAGACCCTGAACCCTGTAATCAGTCCAAAGAAGGATCCTGACTACCACCAAAGGGATATGGGCTGATCTCAGCTAAATACACAGATTAGACATATAAGACAGACAGGATAACACTCGCTTGCATACACACTCAAACACCAAAGGAACATAAATGGTCTGGGAAATAAACTCTAACCAAGTTGAGCTTAGAACAACTAAGGAGCTCACAACTAAAGTCTATACAGATTCATTCCTATCTGTGGTCTGCATGAAGGTTTCACTGGCAACTCCCAAGCAGACAACCAGGAATTTAAAGGAAACCAATCAACAAATAATCAATTGCAGCCGGGAGAAACTGCACCCAGTCCCAGCACCGAGCACAGACAGAATTAACTCCCTAGCTGCCAAACACAAAGAAACAGCAGATCAGCTGTGAGAAGTCAAAATGTGCAACCGCGACGATCTTCGTGGCAATGCACACATGACAGTACCCCCCCTTCTACGAGGGGCCTCCGGACCCTCAGGGCCAGGCCTGCCCGGGTGAGTTCTGTGGAAGGTCCGAACCAAACGATCTGCGTTAACATCAGACGCAGGGACCCACGTCCTCTCCTCTGGACCATACCCCTTCCAATGCACCAAGTACTGAAGGGACCGGCGATTCAGACGTGAGTCAATGATCTTTGATACTTGAAATTCCAAGTTACCATTGACCAACACTGGAGGAGGAGGTAGAGGTGACGGTATGACTGGTGCCACATACCTTTTAAGTAATGACTTGTGGAACACATTATGAATTTTAAACGTAGGAGGGAGGTCCAGACGAAATGCCACAGGATTAATTATGGAACTGATCCTGTACGGCCCGATGAATCTGGGACCCAGTTTCCAGGAGGGCACCTTAAGTTTTATATTCCTGGTAGACAACCATACCAGATCGTTCACATTCAGATCTGGACCAGAAACTCTCCTCCTATCAGCCATACGTTTGTAACGGTTCCCCATCGCACTCAGATTATTCAATACACCTCTCCACACAGAAGCAAGTGACGACGAGAAACGCTCCTCCTCAGGAACCCCAGAAGGGCCCCCCCCATTGAAAGTACAAAACTGGGGATGGAAACCATATGCCCCAAAAAACGGGGACTTACCAGTGGACTCGCTCCGCCTGTTGTTAAGAGCGAACTCTGCCAGAGGCAAGAAAGAAGACCAGTCCTCTTGGTTCTCTGAAACAAAACACCGGAGATATGTCTCTAAGCTCTGATTCAGACGCTCTGTCTGACCATTGGTCTGCGGATGAAAAGCCGAGGAAAATGACAATTGCATCCCCCGACGTAAACAAAATGCCCTCCAAAATTTGGACACAAACTGAGACCCCCTATCTGACACCACATCAGAAGGCAACCCATGAAGTCTAACGATCTCCCTAATGAACACCTGCGCCAGAGTTTTAGCATTAGGGAGTGCAGGAAGAGCAACGAAATGTGCCATCTTACTGAACCTGTCAACAACTGTCACGCGGTCTTATGATATGTGTACGATGTCAGTAAACTATTCTTAAAAGAACAACACTCTATACAACATATAGATTAGCAACATCAGCATGTAAATATAGAATAGATTTACCTGACACGATATCCGTTGAACTCAGGGTTAATCTTGAGGACTTGATACACTGTCACAGGAAAGAGGAGGACCGGGGGTCTAACCTGACCCTAAACTGGGGTCCTAACTAATCCCTCACCTTGGAGGTACTGATAATGGTTCAGAGGTCCAAGTCTCCAGCCTAACCCTGTCTCCTATCAGTCCCTGAACCCTGTAATCAGTCCTAAGAAGGATACTGATTACCACCAAAGGGATATGGGCTGATCTCTGCTAAATACACAGATTAGACATATAAGACAGACTGGAGAAAACACAGACTTGCATACACACTCAAACACAGAAGGAACATAAATGATCTGGGATATTAAACTCTAAGCAAGGTGAGCTTAAAACAACTAAGGAGCTCTTTAACTTAAGTCTATACAGATACAATCCTATATGTGGTCTGCATGAAGAATTTCACTGGCAACTCCCAACACAGACAACCAGAGATTTAAAGGAAACCAATCAACAAATAATTAATTGCAGCCGGGAGAAACTGCACCCAGTCCCAGAACTGAGCACAGACAGAATTAACTCCCTAACTGCCAAACACAAAGAAACAGCAACTCAGCTGTGAGAAGTCAGAATGTGCAACCGCGACGATCTTCGTGGCGATGCACACATGACAGTACCCCCCCTTCTACGAGGGGCCTCCGGACCCTCAGGGCCAGGTTTGCCCGGGTGAGTTCTGTGGAAGGTCCGCACCAAACGATCTGCGTTAATGTCAGACGCAGGAACCCACGTCCTCTCCTCTGGACCATACCCCTTCCAATGCACCAAGTACTGAAGGGACCGGCGATTCAGACGTGAGTCAATGATCTTTGACACTTGAAACTCCAAGTTACCATTGACCACCACTGGAGGAGGAGGTAGAGGTGATGGTATGACTGGTGCCACGTACCTCTTAAGTAATGACTTGTGGAACACATTATGAATTTTAAACGTAGGAGGGAGGTCCAGACGAAATGCCACAGGATTAATTATGGAACTGATCCTGTACGGCCCGATGAATCTGGGGCCCAGCTTCCAGGAGGGAACTTTAAGTTTTATATTCCTGGTAGACAACCATACCAGATCGTTCACATTAAGATCTGGACCAGAAACTCTCCTCCTATCAGCCATACGTTTATAACGGTTCCCCATAGCACTCAGATTATTCAATACACCTCTCCACACTGAAGCAAGTGACGACGAGAAACGCTCCTCCTCAGGAACCCCAGAAGGGCCCCCCCCATTGAATGTACAAAACTGGGGATGAAAACCATATGCCCCAAAAAACGGGGACTTACCAGTGGACTCGCTCCGCCTGTTGTTAAGAGCGAACTCTGCCAGAGGCAAGAAAGAAGACCAGTCCTCCTGGTTCTCTGAGACAAAACACCGAAGATAAGTCTCTAGGCTTTGATTCAGACGCTCTGTCTGACCATTGGTCTGCGGATGAAAAGCCGAGGAAAATGACAATTGCATCCCCCGACGTAAACAAAATGCCCTCCAAAACTTGGACACAAACTGAGACCCCCTATCTGACACCACATCAGAAGGCAACCCATGAAGTCTCACAATCTCCCCAATGAACACCTGCGCCAGAGTTTTAGCATTAGGGAGGGCAGGAAGAGCAATGAAATGTGCCATCTTACTGAACCTGTCAACAACCACCAGTATGACAGTCTTCCCTGACGACTGAGGAAGGTCCGTGATGAAGTCCATAGACAAATGAGTCCATGGACGCTCCGGAAGTTTCAAGGGTAAGAGGGTCCCAGACGGACGGGTATGAGGGGTCTTAGAGCGAGCACAAACCCCACAGGACGCGACAAAAGTTAAAACATCTTTATTAACGTTAGGCCACCAAAACCGGCGAGAAAGGAGATCTAAAGTAGCCTTACTCCCTGGATGTCCTGCTAAAGCAGAATTATGATGTGCCTCAATAACCTTTTGTCTCAACTGATTTGGGACAAACAGTCTCCCTGGAGGTCCTGCAGGGGCGTCCCCCTGAGCCTCTAACACCTCCTCCTCAAGCTCAGAACATACAGCCGACACTACCACCCCCTCCTGAAGGATAGGAATCGGGTCATCCATTTTCCCGGCCCTGGGAAACTGCGAGACAAGGCATCCGCCTTAACATTCTTAGATCCAGGGCGATAAGTGACAACAAAATTAAACCTGGTAAAAAACAACGACCATCGAGCTTGTCTGGAATTCAGACGCTTAGCAGATTCCAAATACAGCAGGTTCTTGTGATCAGTAATGACGGTGACCGGGTGGACTGCCCCCTCCAAAAAGTGACGCCATTCTTCAAAAGCCAACTTAATGGCCAAAAGTTCCCTATTGCCGATATCATAATTCCTTTCGGCGGACGACAATTTTTTAGAAAAGAAAGCGCACGGATGCCATTTACCAGGGGACGGACCCTGGGACAATATTGCACCCACCCCTACGTCAGACGCGTCCACCTCCACAACGAACGGCTGTGATGCATCTGGTTGGATGAGAACGGGTGCCGAAGCAAAACATTTTTTCAAAGAGGAAAAAGCTTGGCAAGCTTTGTCCGACCATTTAGAAAAATCCGTCCCTTTTCTTGTCATGTCAGTGAGAGGTTTGACAACAGATGAGAAATTACAAATAAATTTCCGGTAGTAGTTAGCAAACCCCAGAAAACGCTGCAGAGCCTTAAGATCCTCTGGCTGATCCCATTCAAGCACTGCTCTCACCTTTTCAGGGTCCATACGGAAACCGGAGGCTGACACCAAGAAACCCAAAAACTGAAGTTCCTGTACGGCGAATACACACTTTTCCAGTTTGGCGTATAGTTTATTGTCTCGCAAGATCTGCAACACCTGTCTCACATGCTCCTGGTGAGACACAAGATCTGGTGAGTAAATTAAAATGTCATCCAAATATACGACCACAAACAGCCCCACCAGATGACGAAAAATGTCATTAACAAAATGTTGGAATACTGCTGGTGCAGTAGTCAGACCAAAAGGCATGACAAGGTTCTCATAATGTCCCTCCGGCGTGTTAAACGCCGTTTTCCACTCATCCCCCTCTTTTATCCTAATCAGATTATACGCCCCCCTGAGATCCAATTTAGAGAACCATTTGGCGCCAACAATTTTTTGATTGAAGAGATCAGGAATAAGAGGGAGTGGATACGGATCTCGAACAGTAATCCGATTAAGTTCGCGGAAATCCAAGCAAGGGCGTAGGCCTCCATCTTTCTTCTTCACAAAGAAGAACCCCGCGGCTACTGGGGAAGATGAAGGTCTAATATGCCCTTTGGCCAGACTTTCAGAAATATAATCTTTCATAGCCTGCCTCTCAGGACCAGAAAGATTATACAACCTAGCTTTAGGCAACTTAGCATCAGGAAGGAGATTAATAGAGCAGTCATACACGCGATGAGGAGGCAACTCCTGACACCCCTCCTCAGAGAAAACATCCCCAAAATCCTCCAAAAAAGGAGGCAATGTACTAGGCACGACCGCACTGATGACTGTGTTCATGCAGTTGCTTTTGCAAAACTCACCCCATTGGCTTATTTCTCTGGACTGCCAATTAATCACAGGGTTATGTTTAACCAACCAAGGAAGTCCCAACACAATGGGAGTAGGTAGACCCTCCAACACATAACAAGATAATTGTTCCCTATGTATTGCCCCTACCCGAAGGTCAATGTTATGAACCTCATGAACAAAGCTACCTTGGCCGAGAGGCCTGGCGTCAATGGAGAATATAGGGATCGGTTTGACCAATACACTCAGATGCATACCTTGAGCCTGAGCAAACTGAGCGTCAACCAGATTAGCCCCGGAACCACTATCAAGAAGAACAGACAATCTCTCCACTCTCGTACCAACTACCACCTCCACTGGTACAAGGAACTGAGAAGAACTGGCGGATGAAATACATACTCCCAGGTTGTCGTCCACCACACAACCTGGGATTAACAGTTTTCCGGCGACTTTTGGCTCAACAAGGCACGGGATGGACATTCTCCAACAAAATGTCCCTCTTTCCCGCAGAAAAAACATCTTCTAGTCCTGCGGCGTACCGCCAATCCCCTCCTACGAAATGATGTCCCTCCCAACTGCATAGGCTCATCGACAGACAAGGGGAACCTCAACATAAGGGACTTTAGTGGTAGGTGGAGAAACAACAGGGAGTGGGGTTACCTCACCCCTCTCCCGAAGCCGTCTATCAGTACGGATAGCTAAGGCCATAGCAGCCTCCAGTGAATGGAGGAGACTCATACTGAGCCAAAACGTCTTTTAATTTATCAGAAAGCCCATGACAAAACTGGCTCCTAAGAGCTGGGTCATTCCACTGAGTATCTGTGGCCCATCTACGAAACTCAGAAGCAAATTCCTCTGCCGGACGATCTCCCTGCTGTATCTTACGTAATTTTGTCTCAGCAAGAGAGACCCGATCTGGGTCATCATATACCAATCCCAGGGCAGTAAAAAATTGATCTACAGACAGTAGAGCCGGGGATCCCGGAGGAAGGGAAAATGCCCAGGATTGAGGGTCCCCTTGCAGAAGTGAGATAACAATTCCCACTCTCTGCTCATCACTCCCTGATGATCGAGGCCGAAGCCGAAAATACAATTTACATGCCTCCCGGAAGGTGAAAAATTTGTCTCGCCCACCAGTGAACCTGTCCGGGAGAGCTACTTTAGGTTCAACTCTGGTTTGCTCCAGGGGAGACAAAACTTTGGACTTAATGTCCGTCAGCTCCATGGATAATCCCTGCAACTGCAGAGCCAGCTGGGCTACTGGATCCATGGTAACTGGAGATAATTTTTATGGCCAGTGAAAATGTCACGCTGTCTAATGATATGTATACAATGTCAGTAAACTATTAATACAGGAACAACACTCTATACAACAACTAGTATAGCAACATCAGCATGTAAGTATAGAATAGATTTACATGACACGATCTCTGCTGAACTCAGGGTTAATCTTGAGGACTTGATGAGCTGAAAACAGGAAAGAGGTGGACCGGGATCTAACCTGACCCTAAACTGGGGTCCTAACTAATCCCTCACCTTGGAGGTACTGATAATGGTTCAGAGGTCCAAGTCTCCAACCTAACCCTGTCTCCTATCAGACCCTGAACCCTGTAATCAGTCCTAAGAAGGATCCTGACTACCACCAAAGGGATATGGGCTGATCTCAGCTAAATACACAGATTAGACATATAAGACAGACAGGATAACACTCGCTTGCATACACACTCAAACACCAAAGGAACATAAATGGTCTGGGAAATAAACTCTAACCAAGTTGAGCTTAGAACAACTAAGGAGCTCACAACTAAAGTCTATACAGATTCATTCCTATCTGTGGTCTGCATGAAGGTTTCACTGGCAACTCCCCAAGCAGACAACCAGGAATTTAAAGGAAACCAATCAACAAATAATCAATTGCAGCCGGAGAAACTGCACCCAGTCCCAGCACCAAGCACAGACAGAATTAACTCCCTAGCTGCCAAACACAAAGAAACAGCAGATCAGCTGTGAGAAGTCAAAATGTGCAACCGCGACGATCTTCGTGGCAATGCACACATGACAGCCACTCCCGCATCAGTTATTGACACAGTCACCCCTCTCGTTCATGGCAGACTGCAACGTATCAACAGACAACCCTGGCACAGTAACACCACTAAAAATCTCCGGCCAGTACCCTGGGATGCAGAGCAGTGTTGGAAGAAAACAAATTCGCAAGACGACTTCACTGCATTCAAACAGTCAACACTCGCTTTCAAATCTGCCCTCACCTCTGCTAAACAGGCCTACTTCACAACTCTCGTATCTTCCCTATCCAACAACCCCAAACAGTTATTCAAAACTTTTAACTCCCTCCTCCGCCCACTACTGCCCACTATAACCTACCTCATCTCTGCTGAGGACTTTGCCACACATTTCAAAAATAAGATCAACCAAACAAGGCAAGTCTTCATTGTTCAACCACCACAACCCCTTTGTATACCAGACCAATGCCCAAACCCCATAACCTCCCTCTCCAACATCACTGAAGGGGAGCTTAATTGTCTCATCTCCAAATCACACCTCACCACCTGTGTATTTGACCCCATCCCATCCCACCTCCTCCCCAACCTCACCACCACTCTTTTCCCATCCCTAACCCACCTCTTCAACCTATCACTAACTTCTGGTACCTTCCATTCTGCTTTCAAACATGCCACAATCACGCCTATCCTTAAAACACCAACCCTCGACCCAACCGCTATGTCCAGCTATCACTCAGTATCGCTGCTCCCATTCGCTTCCAAACTCCTGGAGCAGCACGTCCAAGCTGAACTTTCCTCCCACCTCTCATCTAACTTGCTCTTTGACAATCTCCAATCTGGTTTATGCCCCCATCACTCCACTATGACAACCCTGACCAAAATTACTAACGACCTACTTACTGCCAAAGCTAACGGACAATACGCTATACTCCTCCTTCTAGACCTGTACTCTGCTTTCGACCACTGCCTTCTACTACAGATCCTCTCCTCCTTTGGCATCAAAGAACTCGCCCTATCCTAAATCTCCTCATACTTTTCCAACTGCACATTCGGCGTCTCCCACTCCCACACTACCTCCTCATCCCACCATCTCTCGGTTGGAGTCCCCCAAGGCTCTGTTCTAGGACCCCTACTCTTCTCAATCTATACACTTGGCCTGGGTCAACTCATAAAGTCCCATGGATTCCAGAGCCACCTTTATGGTGATGACACTAGGATCTACCTCTCTGGCCCAGACATCACCTCTCTGCTGTCCAGAATCCCGGAGTGTCTATCAGCCATATCCTCCTTCTTCTCCTCTCGCTTCCTCAAACTCATTGTGGACAAATCTGAACTCATCATCTTTCCTCCATCTCACAAATCTTCTTTACCTGACCTATCTATCACAATTAATGACATCACGCTTTCTCCCGTACCAGAATTCCGCTGCCTCGGAGTAACCCTTGACTCTGCCCTGTCCTTCAAACCGCACATCGAAGCTCTTTCCACCTCCTGTCGCCTCCAGCTCAAAAATATTTCCAGAATCCGTCCTTTCCTCAACCCTCGATATACTAAAATGCTTGTGAATGCCCTCATCAACTCCTGCCTCGACTACTGCAACATGCTTTTCAGTGGCCTCCCTGCTAATACCCTCGCACCTCTCTAGTCCATCCTTAACTTTGCTGCCCAATTAATTCATCTCTCTCCTTGCTATTCCTCCACTTCTCCCCTCTGCAAATCTCTTCACTGGCTCCGATTCCCTCAGTGTTGTGAATAGGCTGGAAATGAGTTCTGAGCAGAAGCTCCCTCTGGTGGTTACAAACGGTACTGGACTGTCCAGTGAAGATTGTGAGGATTGGGAATCAGGTGTTACTGACTGGTCTTATATAAGGGAGTCGCCTTCCCATCAGGGTTGCCGGTGATCAATTGTTCTGGTCTCAATCCTTGATTCCTGTTTCCTTGGAAGCCTGCTGTGTCGTGTCTGAATCTCCTGCTAACAGATAAGACATTTTCTTCTTTTTGTTTTTGTGCTTGAGTTTTGCATTTTGTCCTGCACTTCTGTGGGGGCCTTCTGGGTCCCCTCTGGGGGCTTTTGCCTCTCAGTTCAGTTCAGCCACTGATGTTTGTACATTTGCTTTTTCCAGTTTTTTCAGTGGCTGCTGTTTTGTTTTTGGTTACACCAGAGAACTAATTTAGGTGGTAGAGGTCGTGTGATCTCAGGTGTTTTTGAAATTAGTAGAGTTGGTGCTTTTCAGGGTTTTTTTGGGATTGCAGTAAGTGCCCTTCCTATCCTTTTCTATTTAGTAAGTTTGGGCCCCAACGTTTGCTCATACTATTTTCTGTCTGTGTCAGTATTTCTTCTTGTCTAACCGCCATTACATGTTTGGGGGCTTTCTATGTTCTTTGGGGATCTGCTCCGGGGCAGATAGCTTTCCTCTTTCTATCTTTAGGTGTAGTTTGTTTCTCAGGCTGTGAAGAGGCGTCTAGGACCAACGTAGGAACGCTCCACGGCTGCCTCTAGTTGTGGTGGTTAGTCAGGGTACTTGCAATCTCATAGTTTCCAACTGCTCTGGTGTATTTCCTTTTTTGCCTGCTCTCCTCAGCTACCAAATCATAACAGTATCACCGGCCTAAACTGAAAATTATATGGTACTCACAGAAGGGAAAAATATTGTGGAAAGAAAAAAGTTGTCAGTGTCAGATTTTTTTTTTTTCTGTTTGTCGCATTTTTTTTTTTTTTCCCTCTGTATCTCTGGGTGCTGAGGAGGATTTTTTTTTTTTCTCTCAATGGAGTTTGCACAGTTGTCTGGCCGTGTGGATCAGCTTGCCACTGAAGTTCGGAGTATTGCTACCTATCTTGCTGGGTTGCCTGTTGTGGAACCTGGGATTCCCATGCCAGATTTGTTTTTGGGGGATCGAGTTAAGTTTCTGAATTTCAAAAATAACTGTAAATTGTTTTTTGCCTTAAAATCTAAGTCCTCAGGGAACGCAGCGCAGCAGGTTCAAATTGTCATCTCTCTCCTGCGCGGCGATCCTCAGGATTGGGCTTTTTCCCTGACACCTGGGGATCCTGTTTTGAGTGATGTTGATGCGTTTTTTCAGGTTTTGGGGTTATTGTACGATGAGCCTAATGTCACTGATCAAGCTGAAAAAACTTTGTTGGCATTAAGTCAGGGGCTTGAGGACGCTGAGTTATACTGTCAGAGATTCCGTAGGTGGGCAGTCCTGACCAAATGGAATGACGACGCTTTGGCAGCTCTTTTTCGGAAGGGACTGTCAGATAATGTAAAGGATGTTATGGTGGGTTCCCTGTTCCCTCTGGTCTCAATGATTCTATGTCATTAGCGATTCAAATTGACAGACGTTTGCGTGAGCGTAAAGGTATGCGTGGAATAATGTTGCCTTGTGAACCTGCTTCTGAATCCATGCAGTGTGATAGAGTGGTTTCTGGGGCACAGCGTCATGAATTTCGAAAGCGCAATGGGTTATGTTTCTACTGTGGTGATGCCTCTCATGCTATTTCTGTCTGCCCTAAGCGGGGAAGACGTTTTGCTCGCTCAGTTGTCTTGGGTAGTGTTCAGACTAAGTTTTTATTAACTGTTACACTGATATGCTCTCTGTCCTCATTTTCTGCTCAGGCTTTTGTTGATTCTGGAGCAGCTATTAACCTGATGGATTTTGATTTTGCTAAACGTTGTGGGTTTCCCTTGATACCCCTACGGAAGTCTATTCCCCTACTGGGGATCGATTCTACCCCTTTGGCTGAGAATAAACCTCAGTTCTCTACTCAGGTGATAATGAGGGTAGAACCTGATCATCAGGAGAGTTGCAAATTTTTGGTTCTGTATAATCTGCATGACATTATCGTACTGGGTTTCCCTTGGTTACAGTCTCATAATCCTGTTTTGGATTGGAAATCTGTGTCTGTTACCAGTTGGGGCTGCCAATGTGTTAATACCAACACTCCTGTTTTTTTCTGCCTCCCCCAGGCTCAGGATGTTCCTGACTTTTTGATTGATTTTTCTGATGTGTTTAGCGAAAGTAAATCTGCATCCTTACCTCCCCATAGGAGCTATGACTGCGCTATTGAATTAGTGCCTGGTAGTAAATTCCCTAAAGGTCGCCTTTTTAACTTGTCTGTACCTGAACATGACGCTATGCGGTCTTATATCAAGGAGTCATTGGAGAAGGGTCATATCAGACCATCCTCTTCACCCTTAGGTGCCGGTTTTTTCTTTGTGGCCAAAAAGGATGGTTCATTAAGGCCGTGTATTGATTATCGTCTCTTGAACAATATTACTGTAAAATATCAATATCCGTTACCCTTGATCTCTGATCTGTTTTCCAGGGTGAAAAACGCTACTTGGTTTACCAAGCTTGACCTCAGGGGGGCATATAACCTTATTCGCATTAAGCACGGGGATGAATGGAAGACGGCATTTAATACCCCTGAAGGGCATTTTGAGTACCTTGTGATGCCCTTTGGGCTCACTAATGCTCCTTCTGTCTTCCAGTCCTTCATGAATGACATTTTCAGGGATTTTGTGGATAAATTTCTGATTGTTTATTTGGATGATATCTTGATTTTTTCCAATGATTGGGACTCTCATGTAAAACATGTTCGGACTGTGTTCCAGATTTTGAGAGAGAATGCTCTGTATGTGAAGGGATCAAAGTGTCTTTTTGGCGTTCAGAGGATCTCATTTCTGGGATTCATTTTGTCCACATCTGTTATTGAAATGGACCCGGTCAAAGTTCAGGCTATCTGTGATTGGGTCCAACCTACTTCATTAAAGGCTCTTCAAAGATTCTTGGGTTTTGCCAATTTTTATCGTAAATTTATTGGTAATTTCTCTGTTATTGTTAAACCATTAACTGATTTGACCAAGAAGGGTTCTGATGTGGTGAATTGGCCTCCTGAGGCAGTCTCTGCATTTCAGGAACTTAAGCAGAGATTCACTTCTGCTCCTGTTCTACGGCAGCCTGATGTTTCTCTACCATTTCAGGTGGAGGTTGATGCCTCTGAAATTGGGGCAGGTGCCGTTTTGTCCCAAAGAGATCCAGAGACCTCTAAAAGTAACCCTTGTGCCTTTTTCTCTCGAAAATTTTCTCCCACTGAACGTAATTATGACGTGGGTAATCGGGAGTTATTAGCCATGAAGTGGGCTTTTGAAGAGTGGAGACATTGGCTGGAGGGAGCCAAACATCAGGTGGTGGTCCTTACGGACCATAAGAATCTGGTTTATCTGGAGTCTGCCAAGCGACTTAATCCTAGACAGGCCAGGTGGGCCTTGTTTTTCACACGTTTTAATTTTGTGGTTTCATTTCTTCCTGGCACTAAAAATGTTAAGGCGGATGCCCTCTCGAGGAGTTTCCTGGCGGACTCTCCTGAGTTATCTGATCCTTCTGTTATTTTGAAAGAGGGTGTAGTTCTTTCCGCCATCTCGCCCAATTTGAGACTGGCTCTGGAGGGGTGTCAGGAGGATAAGCCCGAGCGCTGCCCTGTTGGGAAATTGTTTGTCCCGGACCAGTGGAAAAAGAGTATAATGTCTGAGATTCATTGTTCCGCGTTGGCCGGTCATCCTGGAATTTTTGGTACCAGAGACTTGGTTAGTCGGTCCTTTTGGTGGCCTACCTTGTCTCGTGATGTCAGGGAGTTTGGGCAGTCCTGCGGGACTTGCTCTCGCTCCAAGCCTTGCTCTCGTTCTAGTGGTTTGTTGATGCCATTACCTGTGCCCAAGAGACCATGGACCCATATCTCTATGGATTTCATTTCCGACCTCCCTGTTTCTCAGAGAATGACCGTCATCTGGGTGATTTGCGATAGGTTTTCCAAGATGATACATCTTGTGCCATTACCTAAGTTGCCTTCCTCCTCTGAATTGGTGCCTTTGTTCCTTCAGCACGTGGTTCGTTTACACGGCATTCCTGAGAACATTGTGTCTGACAGAGGAGTCCAGTTTGTTTCCAGATTTTGGAGGACCTTTTGTTCTAAAATTGGTGTTCAATTGTCTTTCTCCTCGGCGTTTCATCCTCAGACCAATGGTCAAACTGAGAGAACAAACCAGACATTGGAGACTTATCTAAGATGCTTTGTGTCTGCTGATCAGGATGACTGGGTCTCTTTTTTGCCTTTGACTGAGTTTGCTCTTAATAATAGGGCTTGCTCTGCCACTTTGATGTCTCCGTTTTTCTGTAATTCTGGGTTTCACCCTCGATTTTCTTCAGGACAGACGGAGGCTTCTGTCTGTCCAGGTGTTGACTCTGTTGTGGAGCGTATGCAACAGATTTGGGACCAGGTAGTGGAGAGGTTGTCCCTCTCTCAGGAGAGGGCCCAGCGGTTTGCTAACCGGCATAGGACTGATGGTCCTCGGTTTAAAGTAGGGGACTTGGTCTGGTTGTCCTCAAGAAATATTCCTATGAGAGTGGCATCTCCTAAATTTAAGCCTAGGTTCATTGGACCTTATAAGATCATGGAGATTCTTAATCCTGTTTCTTTTCGTTTGCTTCTTCCAGGGACATTTAAGATCCATAACGTGTTCCACAAGTCCTTGTTGAAGAGGTTTGTTGAGCCAGTGGTTCCTACTACTGTGCCTCCTGACCCTGTTTTGGTTGAGGGCAATCTGGAGTATGTGGTTGAGAAAATATTGAATTCTCGTTTTTCTAGATGGAAACTCCAGTATTTGGTTAAATGGAAAGGTTATGGTCAGGAAGACAATTCTTGGGTGTTTGCTTCGGACATCCATGCTAGGAGACTCATCCAGGCGTATCATAGAACTCATCCTGACCACCTGGTTGCTCAAATGAGGGTTCGGTGACCCCTCCTCAAGGGGGGGGTACTGTTGTGAATAGGCTGGAAATGAGTTCTGAGCAGAAGCTCCCTCTGGTGGTTACAAACGGTACTGGACTGTCCAGTGAAGATTGTGAGGATTGGGAATCAGGTGTTACTGACTGGTCTTATATAAGGGAGTCGCCTTCCCATCAGGGTTGCCGGTGATCAATTGTTCTGGTCTCAATCCTTGATTTCTGTTTCCTTGGAAGCCTGCTGTGTCGTGTCTGAATCTCCTGCTAACAGATAAGACATTTTCTTCTTTTTGTTTTTGTGCTTGATTTTTGCATTTTGTCCTGCACTTCTGTGGGGGCCTTCTGGGTCCCCTCTGGGGGCTTTTGCCTCTCAGTTCAGTTCAGCCACTGATGTTTGTACATTTGCTTTTTCCAGTTTTTTCAGTGGCTGCTGTTTTGTTTTTGGTTACACCAGAGAACTAATTTAGGTGGTAGAGGTCGTGTGATCTCAGGTGTTTTTGAAATTAGTAGAGTTGGTGCTTTTCAGGGTTTTTTTGGGATTGCAGTAAGTGCCCTTCCTATCCTTTTCTATTTAGTAAGTTTGGGCCCCAACGTTTGCTCATACTATTTTCTGTCTGTGTCAGTATTTCTTCTTGTCTAACCGCCATTACATGTTTGGGGGCTTTCTATGTTCTTTGGGGATCTGCTCCGGGGCAGATAGCTTTCCTCTTTCTATCTTTAGGTGTAGTTAGTTTCTTAGGCTGTGACGAGGCGTCTAGGACCAACGTAGGAACGCTCCACGGCTGCCTCTAGTTGTGGTGGTTAGTCAGGGTACTGCAATCTCATAGTTTCCAACTGCTCTGGTGTATTTCCTTTTTTGCCTGCTCTCCTCAGCTACCAAATCATAACACCTCAGAGTATCCAGTTCAAATTACTAATACTGACCTAAAAGGCCATCTATAACCTGTCTCCTCCTTCCAAGACCTCCTTCTCTCCCCAAACTTATTCGCTCCTCACCCAACCGCCTCCAAGACTTCTCCCGAATATCCCCCATCCTCTGGAATTCTTTGCCCCAACACGTCCGACTATCAACCACATTCGGATCCTTCAGACGTTTTATTTTTCCGGACCCCCTGATAGTGCCTGAATTGGCGCATCAGGTGGCCGGAAATAATAAAAGTCTATGGAACCGGATCAGTCTTTTGTGCAATCCGTCAAAAGACTGATCCAGATTCTGGAAAACTACTACTACTACTACTACATTTTCCACTCTCTCCCGACATGCGTTCCTGCATTTTCTGCCTGCAAAACTTCTTTTTCCGGGTTCAAAAGTTCAGGTCGGATCCAGCAAAAAAACTGATCTGTTGCATCAGTTTTTTTATTTCAACGCCGGATCTGTCCTATCAGGTATTCGACGGATTACGCCTGACACAAAAAAACTGATGTGTGAAAGTAGCCTGTTATGTTTCAGTAGCTGAGGAGGACAGGAACAACAGCAGG
This sequence comes from Oophaga sylvatica, assembly GCA_033576555.1. Taxonomy (NCBI): domain Eukaryota; kingdom Metazoa; phylum Chordata; class Amphibia; order Anura; family Dendrobatidae; genus Oophaga; species Oophaga sylvatica. The sequence goes on from JARQOD010007668.1 coordinate 22,339, forward strand.
GCAGCCGAACACCTGAGATGTTGGTAACTGATGGGTTGCAGATTCCTAAACTAACAACACAACTAGAGGTAGCTGTGGAGCGTTCCTACGTTGATCCTAGACGCCTCGTCACAGCCTGAGAGATAACTACACCTAAAGGCAGAAAGATGAAAGCTATCTGCCCCGGAGCAGATCCCCAAAGAAAATAGGAAGCCCCCAAACATATAATGGCGGTTAGACAAGATGAAAATACAAACATAGGCAGAAAATAGACTGAGCAAACGCTGGGGCCGCAAGCTGACTAAATAGGATAGGACAGGAGAGATTACTTTCTGCAACCCAGAAAACCCTACAAAAATCCAACAATTCTGATTACAAAAATACTGAGATCACACGATCTCGCTGCCCACTAAATCAGATCTCAGTGTGAACAAAAACCAAGCCGCTGCCGCTGAAAAAACAGGAAAAAGCAAATGAGCAAATAACAGTGGCTGCACATAAACTGTGAGGAGCTCAGGCCCCAGGAGGGGACCTGGCTGACCTCCACAAAAGTGCAGAAAACAATGCAAAAAGCAAGCACAAAAAGAAAAGCAAAAAATATCTTATCTGAAAGCAGAAGATGCAGTCAAGACTCCAGCAAACCTCCAAACGAACCAGGAACCACAAATGAGACAAGAACAATTGATCACCGGCAACCATCATGGGAGGGAACCTCCCTTATATCAGACCAGTCAGTGAACCCAGATTGCCACTCCTCGCTGAAAGCTTCAGTACTGTCTGTAACCACCAGAGAGAGCCTCTGCTCAGAAACTATCTCTAACACATTCATAACAGTACCCCCCCTTGAGGAGGGGTCACCGAACCCTCACTTGTGCAACCAGGCCGATCAGGATGAGCTCGGTGATAGGCACGGATCAGTCTCCTAGCATGGATGTCCGAAGCAAACACCCAAGAATTGTCATCCTGACCATATCCTCTCCACTTAACCAAATACTGGAGTTTCTGTCTAGTAAAACGAGAATCCAATATTTTCTCAACCACATACTCCAGATTGCCCTCAACCAAAACAGGGTCAGGAGGCGCAGCCATAGGAACCACTGGCTCGACAAACCTCTTCAATAAGGACTTGTGGAACACGTTTTGGAGCTTAAATGTCCCTGGAAGAAGCAAACGGAAGGAAACAAGATTAAGAATCTCCATGATCTTATAAGGTCCAATGAACCTGGGCTTAAACTTTGGAGATGCAACCCTCATAGGGATATTTCTTGAGGACAACCAAACCAAGTCCCCCACTTTAAACCGAGGACCATCAGTCCTATGCCGGTTGGCAAACCGTTGGACCATCTCCTGAGAGAGAGACAACCTCTCCACTACCTGGTCCCAAATCTGCTGCATTCGCTCCACAACAGAGTCAACACCCGGACAGACAGAAGCCTCCGCCTGTCCCAAAGAAAATCGAGGATCAAACCCAAAACTGCAGAAAAATGGAGACATCAAGGTGGCAGAGCTAGCTCTATTATTAAGAGCAAACTCAGCCAAAGGCAAAAAAGAGACCCAGTCATCTTGATCAGCAGACACAAAACATCTCAAATAAGTCTCCAAGGTCTGGTTTGTTCTCTCGGTTTGTCCATTGGTCTGAGGATGAAAAGCAGAGGAGAAAGATAATTGAACACCAAGTTTAGAACAAAATGTCCTCCAAAATCTGGAAACAAACTGGACTCCTCTGTCAGACACAATGTTCTCTGGTATGCCATGTGACCGAACCACGTGCTGAAGGAACAAAGGCACCAATTTCGGAGGAGGAAGGCAACTTAGGTAATGGCACAAGATGTATCATCTTGGAAAACCTATCACAGATTACCCAGATAACGGGCATTCTCTGAGAAACAGGGAGGTCGGAAATAAAATCCATAGAGATATGGGTCCATGGCCTCTTGGGCACAGGTAATGGCATTAACAAACCACTAGAGCGAGAGCAAGGCTTGGAGCGAGAGCAAGTCCCACAGGACTGCACAAATTCCCTGACGTCACGAGACAAAGTAGGCCACCAAAAGGACCGACTCACCAAGTCTCTGGTACCAAAAATCCCGGGATGACCAGCCAACGCGGAACAATGAATCTCAGACATCACACTCTTCTTCCACTGGTCTGGGACAAACAATTTCCCAATAGGGCAGTGCTCAGGTTTATCCTCCTGACACCCTTCCAAGGCCAGTCTCAAACTGGGCGAGATGGTGGAAAGAACTACACCCTCTTTCAAAATAACAGTAGGATCAGATAATTCAGGAGAGTCCACAAAGAAACTCCTCGAGAGGGCATCCGCCTTAACATTCTTAGTGCCAGGAAGAACAGAAACCACAAAATTAAAACGTGTGAAAAACAAGGCCCACCTGGCCTGTCTAGGATTAAGTCGCTTGGCTGATTCGAGATAAACCAGATTCTTATGGTCCGTGAGGACCACCACCTGATGTTTGGCTCCTTCCAGCCAATGTCTCCACTCTTCAAAGGCCCACTTCATGGCCAATAACTCCCGATTATAATTATGTTCAGTTGGAGAAAATTTTCGAGAGAAAAAGACACAAGGGTTACTCTTAGAGGTCTCTGGATCTCTTTGGGACAAAACGGCACCTGCCCCAATTTCAGAGGCATCAACCTCCACCTGAAATGGTAGAGAAACTTCAGGCTGCCGTAGAACAGGAGCAGAAGTGAATCTCTGCTTAAGTTCCTGAAATGCAGAGACTGCCTCAGGAGGCCAATTCACCACATCAGAACCCTTTTTGGTCAAATCAGTCAATGGTTTAACAATACCGGAGAAATTAGCAATAAATTTATGATAAAAATTGGCAAAGCCCAAAAATCTCTGAAGAGCCTTTAATGAAGTAGGTTGGACCCAATCACAGATGGCTTGAACAATGACCGGGTCCATTTCAATAACAGACGAAAGCAAAATGAATCCAGAAATGAGACCTTCTGTACGCCAAAAAGACACTTTGATCCCTTCACATACAGTGCATTCTCTCTCAAAATCTGGAACACAGTCCGAACATGTTTCACATGAGAGTCCCAGTCATTGGAAAAAATCAAGATATCATCCAAATAAACAATCAGAAATTAATCCACAAAATCCATTTGGTCAGGACTGCCCACTTTCGGAATTTCTGACAGTACAACTCAGCATCTTCAAGACCCTGATTTAATGCCAACAAGGTTTTTTCAGCTTGATCAGTGACATTAGGTTCATCGTACAATAACCCCAGAGCCAGAAAAAATGCATCAATATCATTCAAAACAGGATCCCCAGGTGTCAGGGAAAAAGCCCAATCCTGTGGATCGCCGCGCAGGAGAGAGATGACAATTTGAACCCGCTGTGCTGCGTTACCTGAGGACTTAGGCTTTAAAGCAAAAAACAACTTACAGTTATTTTTGAAATTCAGAAATTTAGCCCGATCCCCCAAAAACAAATCTGGCATGGGAATCCTAGGTTCCACAACCGGCAACCCAGCAAGATAGGTAGCAATACTCCGAACCTCAGTGGCAAGCTGATCCACACAGCCAGACAACTGTGCAAACTCCATTGAGACAAAAAAAAAATCCTCCTCAGCACCCAGAGAAAAAGAGGGAAAAAATGCAACAGACAGAAAAAAAAAAATCTCTAACTGACAACTTTTTTTCTTTCCACACTATTTTTCCCTTCTGTGAGTACCATATAATTTTCAGTTATGGCCGGTGATACTGTTATGTTTCGGTAGCTGAGGAGGACAGGAACAACAGCAGGGCAGCCGAACACCTGAGATGTTGGTAACTGATGGGTTGCAGATTCCTAAACTAACAACACAACTAGAGGTAGCCGTGGAGCGTTCCTATGTTGATCCTAGACACCTCGTCACAGCCTGAGAGATAACTACACCTAAAGGCAGAAAGATGAAAGCTATCTGCCCCGGAGCAGATCCCCAAAGAAAATAGGAAGCCCCCAAACACATAATGGCGGTTAGACAAGATGAAAATGCAAACATAGGCAGAAAATTGACTGAGCAAACGCTGGGGCCACAAGCTGACTAAATAGGACAGGACAGGAGAGATTACTTTCTGCAACCCAGAAAACCCTACAAAAATCCAACAATTCTGATTACAAAAATACTGAGATCACACGATCTCGCCACCCACTAAATCAGATCTCAGTGTGAACAACAACCAAGCCGCTGCCGCTGAAAAAACAGGAAAAAGCAAATGAGCAAATAACAGTGGCTGCAGATGAACTCCTCGCTGAAAGTTTCAGTACTGTCTGTAACCACCAGAGGGAGCCTCTGCTCAGAAACCATCTCTATCACATTCATAACAGTAGCCTAATAGATTGGGCGGTAAAGGGATTTTGCAGTCTACAATATGCCATCACCTTATGGGTTTAGTGGGTTCTGAATTCTGTAAATGAAGAGAATTAATAAAAATTGGCACTAAATAAAAAGATTGATATCTCTGGAATCATTTGACAGATTTAAAAAAAGAAAAGAAAGATATACATCCTGCACTCTGCTGCACGACTAATACACTTGTCTCCCCATTATTCCGCAGGCACCCCCTGGAGCCCGAAGCTGCAGAGGCACGGGGAGAGGTAAGTATTGTACCGGCTGCCGGGGCCCTGAGCAAGCGGGTGGAGGGGTGGGACACTGGAATCGCTCTCATCCGCTAACGGGCGCCGGGGTGCCCGACCGTGAGTGGGCCCCCCCACCTGCTCAGGGCCCCGGCACTTGCCCGGGTACGCCCGGTGCTGATGCCGGCCCTGTGTCCCACAGTGCTGCTAAATGTATATTGTATTATAGGGAAAGTGTAGTGATTAGTTCAGTACTCTGTGATGATCCCTCTGTTGTGACTGTGACTAAGCTGGATGTGCTGAGATTGGCACCAAGTGAAATCATTTGCTTTAAGTTGGAACTGGACTTTGTCTCTCTTTGTTTCAAGCCGCCCGAAGGAAATCCTCAGCAGATCCTAGAGGACCCTGATGGAACAGAAAGCGGGAAGAAAGGTACGTTACAAAGGGGACATTGTGTATATGTATCAGAGGGCCAGGGCATACATAAACAGCCATCATTGCGGGCCACGACTACGGCCCTGGACCCACTTAGGCTGTGGTTCCACGATCCGGAACCACAGTGCTTTGGATGGAGCGGAAAAAGCCCCGCCCCCTAGTGAACACGCGGTCATTTCGGAGCACATGCGGAATGACTGCAGGGCTACACAGGCCTGTGTTATTTCCCTTGCGGCGACACAGCGTCGCCGCAAGGGAATAGGACATGCTGCGGTCTAAAAAGACACGCAGCATGTCCGTTAACGCAGGTCTGCCGCCTGCGTGTTTTTAAGCTAGTGGAGATAGGATTTCTTGAAATAATAATCTTTATTTTTATCTTGAGCTAACATATTCCGCAGCTCTTTACAGTTTGCACACATTATCGTCGCTGTCCCCGATGGGGCTCACAATCTAGATTCCCTATAAGTATGTTTTTTGGAGTGTGGGAGGAAACCGGAGTACCCGGAAAAAACCCACGCAAACACGGGGAGAACATACAAACTCCTTGCAGATGTTGTCCTTGGTGGGACTCGAACCCAGGACTCCAGTGCTGCAATGCTATCCACTGAGCCACCGTGCTGCCCTCCACTATGCTGTAACATCTGGACGCTGCGTGTTTGACGCTGCGCCAGCACACAGCGTCAAATACGCAACAATTACTGAAGAATTCCGGATCGTGGAAACACACCCTTACACCTTCTAACCATCCCCACCAATCTAGTGAATGAACAGGCTGCAGCACTGGTTTCCTGCTACTGTACATCTCATTTTTAGTTTTCCTACATATCTGCGCTTTTGTACAATTGGTCGTATAGGGAACTGCATCTGGCCTCATTCACTTGATCATAATTTCAGAATTTTAAAATTGTTGTTAGTTATCAAACATAGTTGAGTAATGTGGTGTACTAGAGTCAGAGTCAGTATGAGACATGTTCTGTGAAGTGTGGGGAATGTGGGATGAGCATGTGGGATGTGTAAGAAGTGAGTAGATATTTATGATAGCCTAATGATGCTTGACAATGGAAGGATTTTAAAGAAGCACTCCTATAAAAAATGTTATCCTCTTAATATTGTATATTGCAGTCATCGTATTATATATCGCTGTGTACTCACAATTGCTCATTTTCCTTTTATACCAAGCTAATGCTTCTCGTTTTCATTAGGTCTATGACATCACAAGATTAATAACAGACTAGCTGACTCATTCTAAGCTTTATGTAGAAAGAAAGTTATTTTTCACTGCATGAGTCATCACTGTAAAAGTCTTCAGTAGCTAGGTCAGCAAATGAAGACGGGGATGACTCATGTAGGAAACATAACTTCCTGTTTCTACAAAGAGCAGAGAAAAGAGAAGAATTAACTGGGTTTAAATCCAAAATGAGCAATAGTAAGTACACAGTGTTAAATAATATGATGATTGCAATATACTATGAGGATACTAATTTTGATGTGACTGCTTCTTTAACAATGACTAGTGTGACTAATAATAGATAACCATCACATTGTCGTTCACTCGCATTCAGTAGTAAGCATGTGGTAAAGATAGTGAGCCTTACTGTATTGTGTAGGTTCACCATCGGTTCACTAAAGCTACACTCACATATTTGAAACTTACTTATGCAGCAATCCCCATGACCATTATCATAATTGATGAGGACAATTCGATAATAGAGCAGGGCAATGTTTAAAGAAATACAATTCCTGTCTCTTGTGTCCTATTTCCTGGGGTCCAATAGAAAAGATGCCATGGCTTTGCGTTCACTGGTCTGTTATTCGATTGCTCCTACTCATAAAGGGTGGAAAATATAATAATATCTATATATGAATCTTTAGAAATGCATAGAAAGCAGCTGATGGAGAACTTTTAAGATGAATGCCTAAACTAAATGATTTTTTTGCATTATCAAATGCCTAGTTAAGGAATTATATTGTATACATTTTAGAAAATCACACAAATGAAATTGAAAGCAGCCATTTTTAAAGTTGTTTTTAGTATATGAAAGATATGAATTACTACTAGGAACCAAATAACAGTGATATTATTTTAAGGGAATGGATTGTCAGATAATGATGACCTATTGCTTAACACTGGCTTGTATATAACATGTATTTTTATAAATATTGCCAATTTTTCTATATCCTCTTAAATGATGAACAGTTATTGCATCAATGCCTAAAGGAAAAATAAAATGGTAAAAATAAAGTATTGCAATGAAAGGGAAGCTGTCACTAGTATACGCAGAGTCTTATCTGTGTACAGCATGGTATAGAGAAGGAGGAGATGAGCAGAATGATATTTGCTATATGATGTTTGCTGGATAGATTCAGTGTAACTCATATTATATTGATTGAAATTCCTGGTTTGTATGCAGATAAGTCCAGTGGGCGGTCCAACTCAGGATCGATAGCTATGTCTGCAGGCACAATCATACAGGGAAGATTGTCAATCACTGAATATGACCGCCCACTGGGCTGATAAGCATACAATCATCAGTAGGATGGTCCTACTCAGGGATCGATAGCTATGTCTGTATGTACAATCATACAAGGAAGATTGTCAATCACTGAATATGACCGCCCACTGGACTGATAAGCACACAATCATCAGTAGAATGGTCCTACTCAGGGATCGATAGCTATGTCTGCATGTACAATCATACAGGAAGATTGTCAATCACTGAATATGACCGCCCACTGGACTGATGAGCATACAATCATTAGTAGAATGGTCCTACTCAGGGATCGATAGCTATGTCTGCATGTACAATCATACAAGGAAGATTGTCAATCACTGAATATGACGCCCACTGGACTGATGAGCATACAATCATTTGTAGAATGGTCCTACTCAGGGATCGATAGCTATGACTGCATGTACAATCATACAAGGAAGATTGTCAATCACTGAATATGACCGCCCACTGGACTGATAGCACACAATCATTAGTAGAATGGTCCTACTCAGGGATCGATAGCTATGTCTGCAGCACAATCATACAGGGAAGATTGTCAATCACTGAATATGATCACCCACTGGGACTGATAAGCATACAATCATCAGTAGAATGGTCCTACTCAGGGATCGATAGCTATGTCTGCATGTACAATCATACAAGGAAGATTGTCAATCACTGAATATGACCCCACTGGGACTGATAAGCACACAATCATTTGTAGAATGGTCCTACTCAGGGATCGATAGCTATGACTGCATGTACAATCATACAAGGAAGATTGTCAATCACTGAATATGACCGCCCACTGGGCTGATAAGCATACAATCATTAGTAGAATGGTCCTACTCAGGGATCGATAGCTATGTCTGCAGGCACAATCATACAGGGAAGATTGTCAATCACTGAATATGATCGCCCACTGGGCTGATAAGCATACAATCATCAGTAGAATGGTCCTACTCAGGGATCGATAGCTATGTCTGCATGTACAATCATACAAGGAATATTGTCAATCACTGAATATGATCGCCCACTGGGCTGATAAGCAACAATCATCAGTAGAATGGTCCTACTCAGGGATCGATAGCTATGTCTGCATGTACAATCATGCAAGGAAGATTGTCAATCACTGAATATGACCGCCCACTGGACTGATAAGCACACAATCATTAGTAGAATGGTCCTACTCAGGGATCGATAGCTATGTCTGCAGGCACAATCATACAGGGAAGATTGTCAATCACTGAATATGATCGCCCACTGGCTGATGAGCATACAATCATTAGTAGAATGATCCTACTCAGGGATCGATAGGTATGTCTGCAGGTACAATCATACAGGAAGATTGTCAATCACTGAATATGACTGCCCACTGGACTGATAGCACACAATCATAGTAGAATGGTCCTACTCAGGGATCGATAGCTATGTCTGCATGTACAATCATACAAGGAAGATTGTCAATCACTGAATATGACCGCCCACTGGGCTGATAAGCACACAATCATCAGTAGAATGGTCCTACTCAGGGATCGATAGCTATGTCTGCATGTACAATCATACAAGGAAGATTGTCAATCACTGAATATGACCGCCCACTGGACTGATAAGCACACAATCATCAGTAGGATGGTCCTACTCAGGGATCGATAGCTATGTCTGCATGTACAATCATACAAGGAAGATTGTCAATCACTGAATATGACCGCCCACTGGACTGATGAGCACACAATCATCAGTAGGATGGTCCTACTCAGGGATCGATAGCTATGTCTGCAGGCACAATCATACAAGAAGATTGTCAATCACTGAATATGACCACCCACTGGACTGATAAGCACACAATCATTTGTAGAATGGTCCTACTCAGGGATCGATAGCTATGTCTGCAGGCACAATCATACAGGGAAGATTGTCAGTCACTGAATATGACCGCCCACTGGCTGATAAGCACACAATCATAGTAGAATGGTCCTACTCAGGGATCGATAGCTATGTCTGCATGTACAATCATACAGGGAAGATTGTCAATCACTGAATATGACCGCCCACTGGGCTGATGAGCAACAATCATTAGTAGAATGGTCCTACTCAGGGATCGATAGCTATGTCTGCATGTACAATCATACAAGGAAGATTGTCAATCACTGAATATGACCGCCCACTGGACTGATGAGCACACAATCATTTGTAGAATGGTCCTACTCAGGGATCGATAGCTATGACTGCATGTACAATCATACAAGGAAGATTGTCAATCACTGAATATGACCGCCCACTGGACTGATAAGCACACAATCATTAGTAGAATGGTCCTACTCAGGGATCGATAGCTATGTCTGCAGGCACAATCATACAGGGAAGATTGTCAATCACTGAATATGATCACCCACTGGGCTGATAAGCATACAATCATCAGTAGAATGGTCCTACTCAGGGATCGATAGCTATGTCTGCATGTACAATCATACAAGGAATATTGTCAATCACTGAATATGATCGCCCACTGGGCTGATAAGCACACAATCATCAGTAGAATGGTCCTACTCAGGGATCGATAGCTATGTCTGCATGTACAATCATGCAAGGAAGATTGTCAATCACTGAATATGACCGCCCACTGGACTGATAAGCACACAATCATTAGTAGAATGGTCCTACTCAGGGATCGATAGCTATGTCTGCAGGCACAATCATACAGGGAAGATTGTCAATCACTGAATATGATCGCCCACTGGGCTGATGAGCATACAATCATTAGTAGAATGATCCTACTCAGGGATCGATAGGTATGTCTGCATGTACAATCATACAAGGAAGATTGTCAATCACTGAATATGACTGCCCACTGGACTGATAAGCACACAATCATCAGTAGAAGGTCCTACTCAGGGATCGATAGCTATGTCTGCATGTACAATCATACAAGGAAGATTGTCAATCACTGAATATGACCGCCCACTGGGCTGATAAGCACACAATCATCAGTAGAATGGTCCTACTCAGGGATCGATAGCTATGTCTGCATGTACAATCATACAAGGAAGATTGTCAATCACTGAATATGACCGCCCACTGGACTGATAAGCACACAATCATCAGTAGGATGGTCCTACTCAGGATCGATAGCTATGTCTGCATGTACAATCATACAAGGAAGATTGTCAATCACTGAATATGACCGCCCACTGGACTGATGAGCACACAATCATCAGTAGGATGGTCCTACTCAGGGATCGATAGCTATGTCTGCAGGCACAATCATACAAGAAAGATTGTCAATCACTGAATATGACCGCCCACTGGACTGATAAGCACACAATCATTTGTAGAATGGTCCTACTCAGGGATCGATAGCTATGTCTGCAGGCACAATCATACAGGGAAGATTGTCAGTCACTGAATATGACCGCCCACTGGGCTGATAAGCACACAATCATCAGTAATATGGTCCTACTCAGGGATCGATAGCTATGTCTGCAGGCACAATCATACAAGGAAGATTGTCAATCACTGAATATGACCGCCCACTGGGCTGATAAGCACACAATCATCAGTAGAATGGTCCTACTCAGGGATCGATAGCTATGTCTGCATGTACAATCATACAAGGAAGATTGTCAATCACTGAATATGACCGCCCACTGGACTGATGAGCACACAATCATCAGTAGGATGGTCCTACTCAGGATCGATAGCTATGTCTGCAGGCACAATCATACAAGAAAGATTGTCAATCACTGAATATGACCGCCCACTGGACTGATAAGCACACAATCATTTGTAGAATGGTCCTACTCAGGGATCGATAGCTATGTCTGCAGGCACAATCATACAGGGAAGATTGTCAGTCACTGAATATGACCGCCCACTGGGCTGATAAGCACACAATCATCAGTAGGATGGTCCTACTCAGGGATCGATAGCTATGTCTGCATGTACAATCATACAAGGAAGATTGTCAATCACTGAATATGACCGCCCACTGGACTGATAAGCACACAATCATCAGTAGAATGGTCCTACTCAGGGATCGATAGCTATGTCTGCATGTACAATCATACAAGGAAGATTGTCAATCACTGAATATGACCGCCCACTGGACTGATAAGCACACAATCATCAGTAGGATGGTCCTACTCAGGGATCTATAGCTATGTCTGCATGTACAATCATACAAGGAAGATTGTCAATCACTGAATATGACCGCCACTGGACTGATGAGCACACAATCATCAGTAGGATGGTCCTACTCAGGGATCGATAGCTATGTCTGCAGGCACAATCATACAAGAAAGATTGTCAATCACTGAATATGACCGCCCACTGGACTGATAAGCACACAATCATTTGTAGAATGGTCCTACTCAGGGATCGATAGCTATGTCTGCAGGCACAATCATACAGGGAAGATTGTCAGTCACTGATATGACCGCCCACTGGGCTGATAAGCACACAATCATCAGTAGGATGGTCCTACTCAGGGATCGATAGCTATGTCTGCATGTACAATCATACAAGGAAGATTGTCAATCACTGAATATGACCGCCCACTGGACTGATAAGCACACAATCATCAGTAGAATGGTCCTACTCAGGGATCGATAGCTATGTCTGCATGTACAATCATACAAGGAAGATTGTCAATCACTGAATATGACTGCCCACTGGACTGATAAGCACACAATCATCAAGGATTCAATGAATAAACTTTATCCACCAAAATGTATATCGATCTGATCAGCTCCTCCTGCTCGGTAACATCCTGCCTGCAGATCAGATACTATTTTCAACACAACAAATTAACTTTCAAACTAATCCAAGGAAAACTGTAGGAGAGATCAGCGTAAAATAGGGTCTTATCCGAAAGATATAGTGAGATTTACGCTCAGATTAAACTCACTTGTTTAATCCGTGAAAACAGCATATAGTGCAATTGTAAAGTTTGGCCAGGGCAGTAGTCGTGGCTGAGTATTGCGGGCATTGCACACCCTGGCCTCCCCCTACAGACACACCACAATCCTTATGTAGCACACTTGCCTCTTCACTCGGGGGGCTGATGATGTTCTCACTCCTACATGTGAGGTTACCCTTGCCTTTAAGAGAATGATTGGAGACCCGGTCGAAGTAAAATCCAAAATGCAAAACTTTACTCTCAGAACTTCTCAGTATATCCAGATCCAGTACAGCATCTACAATAGCTTTAACATCACACATCACATCTTTCTTCCTCTCCTCCCTTGCTCTGTCACACAGCTCCTTTATGTGATGTACCGCCATGAATGTTTCCTCGGTATCCTCTCTGTGCAGCCTGGCTTCTTCTGAGAGTTCCCCTGGCTGTTTCGCCCCAGCCTTAAAGGTGTCTACCCATGCTAGTAACTGCCACATGATGAGGAACCGCCCGTCTGTCCTGCCGTGTAGTTTCTCCTCCAGTCACTTTACTGGTAACTCCTCTATACACTTCTGCAGCTATGGATAGGCTGCTGGCTCAGCTGCTGTAACTGGTCTGCTTCTTCTATAGCTGTCTCACTGCTGTTCTCCATGTTCTGGATGACTGGGCACACGCTTTTATATAAATGTTGCGGGGTATCTAACAGGCTCGGACCAGAGGCCACCGAGCTCTAAGGGCTCCCGCCCTGACCGACTCTGGAACATTATGCTCCCTTATTCTATACTAAGTTACCCCTCCTACATTAACTATTTACATCCCAGCTAAACCTTAACTGTATAATATATATATGCTCTAATGTCCCATCTAGTGTCCATAACCCAGACTGCACTGTTCCTATGAAATAAATGGTGCAGTAACATGAAATATACATATGTTACATAACAATGATACAAATATATACATATATACATTGGCAGATTTAAGGGCATAAAAAGGATTAAACCTACAACCATTTACACAATATTAGCTGCAGCAGATGCACGGGTCAGCTAGTGACCATCAGCCATCAATAGTTTAGAAGGAGTTTTTGACTAGTCTCCGCGCTGCCGACTGGATTTAAGACATATATCCCAGTGCAGTAAAATGATGGTTTATTTCGACACATTTTGAAGTACAAAGCTACGTCTTCTTCAGGAAAACCACAGAAGAAGTAACTTTGTACTTCGAAATGAGTCAAAATAAACCATCATTTACTACACTGGGATATATGTCTTAAATCCTGTCGACAGCGTGGAGACTATCCACAAACTAATTCTTACCTATCACTTTCAAAGTAATCGAAAGTCAAAAAATATCAGTAGAATTATTTTATCTGTGTGGCTGTGTCTCAAAACTCACCAAACTTTAACCCCTTAAGGACCAAGCCATTTTGTAGGTTAATGACCAGGCCAACTTTTACAATTCTGACAACTGCACTTTATGTGCTTATAACTCTGGAACGCTTCAACGGATCTTGGCGATTCTGAAATTTTTTTCTCGTGACATATTGTACTTCATGTTAGTGGTAAAATTTCTTTGATATAACTTGCGTTTATTTATGAAAAAAATGGAAATATGGCGAAAACTTTGAAAATTTTGCAATTTTCAAAATTTTATTTTTATGCTCTTAAATCAGAGAGATATGTCACAAAAAATAGTTAATAAATAACATTTTCCACATGTCTACTTTACATCAGCTCAATTTTGGAACCAAATTTTTTTTTGTTAGGAAGTTATAAGTTGACAAGCGATTTCTCATTTTTACAGCAAAATTTACAAAACCATTTTTTTTTAGGACCACCTCACATTTGAAGTGACTTTGAGTGGTCAATATGACAGAAAATACCCAAAAGTGACACCATTCTTAAAACTGAACCCCTCAAGGTGTTCAAAACCACATTCAAAAATTTTATTAACCCTTTAAGTACTTCACAAGAATTGAAGCAATGTGGAAGGAAAAAATGAACATTTAACTTTTTTACCCCAAAATTTTTCTTTCAACACAATTTTTTTAATTTTGCCAAGGGTATCAGGAGAAAATGAATGCCAATATTTGTTGTACAATTTCTCCTGAGTACACCGATATCCCATGTGTGGTGTAAGACCAATCTTTAGGCGCACGGCAGTGCTCAGAAGGGAAGGAGCATCATTTGAGATTTTGAATGTCAAATTGGCTGGAATCGAGAGCGGACACCATGTCGCGTTTGGAGAGCCCCTGATGTACCTAAACAGGGGAAACCCCCATAAGTGACCCCATTTTGGAAACTAGACCCCCCAAGGAACTTATCTAAATGTGTGGTGAGCACTTTGAATCCCAAGGGCCTCACAGAAGGTTATAACGTAGAGCCGTAAAATTAAAAAATAATATTTTTTCCACAAAAATGATCTTTTCACCTCCAATTTTTAATTTCCAAAGGATAAAAGGATCACAAAAGTTATTCTGCAATTTATCCTGAGTTCGCTGATACTCCATATGTGGGGGTAAACCACTATTTGAGAGCATGGCAGAGCTCGGAAGGGAAGCAGCGCCATTTCACTTTTTTGACTGGAATTGAGATTGGACGCCATGTCGCATTTGGAGAGTCCCTGATGTGCCTAAACAGTGGAAACCCCCAGAAGTGACCCCATTTTCTAAACTAGACCCCCCAAGGAACTTATCTAGATGTGTGGTGAGCACTTTGAACCCCCAAGGGCTTCACAGAAGGTTATAACGTAGAGCTGTAAAATTAAAAAATCATATCTTTTCAACCAAAATGATCTTTTAACCCCCAATTTTTATTTTCCAAAGGGTAACAGGACCCAAAAGTTATTGTGCAATTTGTCCTGAGTATGCTGATACCCCATATGTGGGGGTAAACCACTATTTGGGCTCATGGCAGAGCTCGGAAGGGAAGGAGCACCGTTTTTAAATGCAGACTTTGATGGAATGGTCTGCGGGTGTCATGTCGCGCTTGGAGAGCCACTGATGCGCCTAAACATTAGAAACCCCCACAAGTGACCCCATTTTGGAAACTAGACCCACCAAAGAACGTATCTAGATGTGTGGTCAGCACTTTGAACCCCAAGTGCTTCACAGAAGTTTATAAAGTAGAGCCGTGAAAATAAAAAATCATATTTTTTTCCACAAAAATGATCTTTTTGCCCCCAAATTTTTATTTTTATAAGGGTAATAGGAGAAATTGGACCCCAAAAGTTGATGTGCAATTTGTCCTGAGTACGCTCATATCCCATATGTGGGGGGGAACCACTGTGGTCGCCTTACTGCGATCTTTAGGAGGCAGATTGAACAAATCCACAAAAGGTGAAGAATTGGTTTTATTTTTTACGCCGTTCCTACGTATGGTAATAGTGATTAGGCGACTTTATCCCTGGTCGGGGGCGATTACAGCGATACCGATTTACACCTTTTTTCATGTTTAGCTTCTGTCACACTCTAAAAGACGCTTTTTTTGGAAGAATTTTTCGTAAGAGACTTTTGCATCGCCGTATTTGAGAGCTATAATTTTTCCATATTTCGGCCAACAGAGTCATTTGTGGGTTTATTTTTTGCAGGATGAGCTGATGTTTTTATTGGTACCATATTCTGGCACATAACGTTTTTGATCGCTTCCTATTCCGATTTTTGTGGAAGCAGAATGAACAAAAACCAGCAATTCAGGATTGTTTTTTTCTCTTTTTCCCCATTCCGCGTTGGGGAAATTG
>JARQOD010007669.1:0-38458 GCA_033576555.1 Oophaga sylvatica
TGCCGGGGTTGTCTACAGCTGGCACCAAGTATCTATGATAACTAAAACTGAGCCAGCATGCCTGAATGGCTGAAAGCCAGGGGCCCTCTTGGGAAAAATAATATGAATTTCCTTTTGAGAGCAACACTACAGCGCTGGGCAGATTCATAACACTACTAACCTCAGTTAACCCATATATGCGGCTAATATTGTTATCAGACATGCAGGTTCCATTAAATTACTGCGTTTTAGGCCCTTTTAACATTCTTGAAGACTCCATCCGAAATTTTCTCCTGTAGATTCCACAAAACATAAAAGATTATGGCTATGGTAACTCCAATTGGTAGTGAAAATGGATTCCAACAGAGAGACTTATAAGAATTAATTTTTGTCAGTGATGTCATAAATAGTTGGTATACTGTGGTTTAATTGTGTTCACACTGTGTTGGAATCTTTGTTCGAAGTCTCCTTAGACAACTCTATCAAAATGTCCCTTCCAAAATAGAGCAGTATACTGATTAATTTTTATGCGTTAATGACTAAACCCCCGTGTGGAATAGGTGAACTTGTCCAAAGGAATCGGGGCGTTAAGCATTTTTTGATTTGGAAATTTGCACTTATTTAACTTTTTCTGTTCCTCAAGTGGAAAGGAGCACAGTTGTCAATAAGGTAAGGCTAGCCCACATAAGGGAATACATTGGACGGGTGTTATCGGACCAATGTTATTTATTGGGGCACTGCTGATCAACATTTTTTTTCATGCTGATTCTCATGAAAAAATTGCAGCGGCTGTTATTTGCTGCACAAATCAAATCACACCACCCATTCAAGTCTATAGGTGCATGGAAAACTTCAACACACACACATAACATCCAGTGCATTTTGGGGATTAAATGGATCACCAATGGAAAAGATGGCAAAATCTCATTCCCATCATCCCCCCCTGTGCTATGATTCTTTCATATGAGAGAATCAGATAACGCTAAGCTGAAAATCAGACAACTGTCCAGTTAGACAGCTCGGCCGTCCGATCCATACGGGGATTGCTGAAGCTGTAAGTACTTTGATTGACAGTAGGTATCCAATTGGGGTTCAGGGCATGCTGAGCTTTCTTGTGTTGATTCACGTCAACTAGCCATCTGTGACTGGGAGACTCAGCTGTCTCCAAGTGTTCACTATCCCAGGTATTGCACCCTACTTAACGGGATTTTCCCCCCAAACCACTGTCCAATTGGAGCTCAAATTGTTACAAGAAATGTCTGAAGAATGTACAAATATGCTCCGCTAGTCTGGAAGGTCTTCGAGGTACCTGAAGGACTTTGGAGATGTGTTGTCACGGAGTGACTGTGACTGTATGACACCATCCAATGGATATCAGTCCAACGATATCAAGGCCTGAAAATGGCCGAAACGTCGTATTTTATGGTGGCTGAATAAAGACTTGTTTTACTTCACCTGGATTGGATGCTGTTCCTATTTTTTCGTTGGAACTGTTGTTTCATTTGGATCCTTGAACGCCTGAACGTGCATCCGTGCTAACTCCCGAGTGCTGTCAGCTGCTTGAATACTTGACCATCCAATGGATAGTCAGTCAGCTTATGGCACAACACACAATGGGGATGGAATTGGGGAGGAAGGCAATATCAATGGGAATGAGGGATGGTCACTACCTGAGCGCAACCTGGAGCCTGTCCCTGCACTCCCCTAACGTTGCTTGCGGGTCCTTGCCCCCGCCACCGGCTGGCAAGGAGCACTAGCCTCACCTCTGCAGATAATAAACACATGGGGATATGACAGACACCAAAGGGACAAGGTAACAAAAACACAACACTTAGCTTTCTCTGCTGCAAAAACCGCACAGCAGAATGAAGGCACCAGATAAGCAAACTCAGCAGAAGCACCACTGCACCCAAAGAACTCCTTACTACAGCTTGGTCACGCCAGATTGCTCTAACACCGACGGTCAACTGATGCATCAGGTGCACTTTTAAAGGATGGTGGGAGGTGGTCACTGCCCCGCATCAGCTGACCGAGCAGCAATGCAATTACACCAGCTTTCCAGTGGTGAAAGACTGACATTGAAACCCCGCTGGTCTGACAGGAAAAAAGGTTTAACCCAAAGGAACCAATCTGCCACAAATCCAAAAAATGGATCGTGACATGTGTTCTCAGAAAAAGAGGTGGAGATACTACCTCCCCATCATCCCTATGATTGTCCAAATACAGAAGAAGCGGATGGCACTCACTGGTAAAAATCACTGTTTATTCCAACGGTTAAAAATTGACATCGGGAGGATGGGAGCAGGAGTGCAGGAGACGTCGGCCGTTTTGCGCTGAAGTTGCGCTTCTACGGGTCACACAGGTGAGTGGAACTGAATCACAACTTAAAAGGAGGACGAAAAAGAAACACTCCCCCGACGCATAAATACATGCAGCAACAACAATATATAGCAAATTAAAAATGTCATAATTACAAATTATACACAGAAAAAATACATAATATTAGAGCAGGCTTTCATAAGAAAATGGACATATCAATGCTCTCATTCAGGCAAGAGGATTTCCTGCGCCCGTGTACACATAACCATCTGGCCTCTCTTCTAGTAGTACCTATGCAAATCCCCTCCCCTGGGGGTTGTAACGACACCCTTTCAAGCCTAGCAAAGAACAGAACACCTTTGTTTCCCCCATGCATCTCTCTAACATGCCTAATTAACCTTGGCGCACCTTTCCCCGTACCAATGGAATTATTATGTTCTCTAAACCCTACATAGAGAGGGCGTATGGTTTTTCCAAATATAAAAGGATTTACAAGAACAGAACACCACGTACACCACTGAGTTGTTTTACATGTAATAAAATCACTAACAGTATGAGATTTGCTCCAATCTGCAAAGTGCGAAAAAGGGCACTGACCACACTTAAAATTACCTTGAGGGACAAACGTTTTTAACCAATTATCCCATTCCTAACCATCCGTTTCTTCACCACATTATCCCCCAGATTAGTAATACGCCGATTTAAATAACTGGACCCCTTGACACTACATTGCAATATCTCCAGCACGCTCCAACATGTGCCAATTTTTACGGATAGCAGTTCGTATAATGCCATCCATGGTCCAAAATTTTTAAAACAAAAGATGAATCTTTGTCCTGTCCATGATCGCTTGTTCCCCCGCACCTCCCCATCGGAACCTGATTAACTCTTTCCATCGCCTCATTCAGAAGTCTATTGGATAACCCCTACGGCAATCGAATCTTCACACAACTCCTCCGATTGTTGTGTAAAACCCTCGGGGTGTTATTAATCCTTTTTAAGCTCAACAGTTGGCTATATGGTAGGGAGCGCTTAACATGAGTGGATGGTAACCGTCAAAATGCATCCTGAATTGCGGCAAACTTTTATACAGATGTCACCATCAACAATCTTTATCTGTACATCTGAAAAATTCAAAGAAAAAGAAAGATGGGGTTCTCCATCCTTGCCTTGATTTCCGAGAACTAAATAAGACCGGTTTAAAAAATACCCACTTCCACTCATCCCCGACCTATATAATCAACTTCTGGAGGCCAGGGTGTTTTCTACACTTGATCTTAGAGGGGCTTACAATTTGATTACGCATCCGGAAGGGGATGAGTGGAAACAGCGTTTTTATCGTCTGATGGTCTGTTTGAAATCTAGTCTGCCTTTCGGATTTTCTAATGCACCTGCTGTGTTTCAAAATTTTATGAATGATATTTTCTCTGCATTGGAAGATTTGTTGCAATATACCTCGATGGCATTCTAATTTTCTTGCCAGACTTGGACATCACCAGGAACGTCCATTTTTGGTTACAGAGATTGAGGGAGAACTCTCTGTTTGCTAAATTAGAGAAATGTGTTTTTTCTGTGCAGGAGATCTATTTTTGGGGTTTATCTTGTCAGCAGTAAGGTTTAGATGGACCCTGGGAAGCTGCAGGCCATAATTGATTGAGTTCAACCTCGTGATCTTAAGGCTTTGCAGAGGTCTCTGGGATTCGCCAACTATTATAGAAAATTTATTAAGGGGTTTTTACAGATTGCTAAACCACTTACTGATCTTACACGCAGGGCTGCCATAAGGGCATTACTGCCCTGACTGGCGTATGGGACCCAATCAGCAGAGGGGGCCCCGCATCGGGCCCCATCACCTTACCCATTGGGCCCCACTGCCCCGTCGCCAGGATTCTGCCGATCAAGTAACTGAACCTGCATCCAGGACGCAGGTTAGTTACTCTATTGCTGTGCGGGCCTGCACGGCAATAGTTAAAGCTGCCAGCCAATCGGAGGCTGGCAGCTGACGTCAGCGCGCACGTCACCAGCATCTGACGTCATTGTCATTCGTTGGTGAGTGCGCGCTTTCAGGTTGGAGTATAGATCGCTCGCCACAGGAGCGCGGCAAGGTAAGGAAAAAGGTGTTTTTTTAAAAAATTTGTATTGAAAGCGGCAAGCCAGGGGCGGCAGGATGGACATGGGACAGGATGGAGACACTGAGGGCAGGATTGGAGACACTGGGGCAGAATGGAGATACATGGGGGCAGAATGGAGATACATGGGGCATGATTGGAGACACGCATGGGGCATGATTGGAGACATGCGGGGGGCATGATTGGAGACATGCGGGAGGCATGATTGGAGACATTTGGGGAATGATTGAAGACATGCTGGGCAGAATGGAGACACAGGGGCATGATTGGAGACACAGGGGGCATGATTGGTGACATTGGGGGCATGATTGGAGATACGTGGGGGGCATGATTGGAGACACGCAGGGGGCATGATTGGAGACACATGGGGGCATGATTGGAGACACGCGAGGAATGATTGAAGACATGCGGGCCAGAAAGAAGACACAGGGGGCATGATTGGAGACACAGGGGTATGACTGGAGACACAGGGGGAATGATTGAAGACACAGGGGGCAGAATGGAGACACAGGGGCAGGATGGAGACATGGTACGGGATGGAGACAGATGGGGCAGGATCATGGGGCAGGATGGAGACAGATGGTGCAGGATTATGGGGCAGGATTGGAGACATGGGGGCAGGATGAAAGACATGGGAGCAGGATTGGAGACAGATGGGGCAGGGTTGGAGACAGATCAAGCAGGATCATGGGGCAGGATGGGGAGATCATATGGGGCAGAATGGATACTCATGAGGGCGGGATGGGAGAACATATGGCTGAAGCCAGGATGAGACACACGGGGGTCAGGATGGGGGATATTATTACCATAGGGGCTAATTAAGGGATATTATTACTGTAGTGATATATTTATTTTATTTTTTGAGTATACTGTTTTAAATGGGGGAGTCGGTCCTATTACTGTGCAGAGTGATACTATGTTGCCTTTTTTTTCTTCATGTGGTGTAATGTAGAAGCTGGGAAAAACATAAGTAATGTGTTATTTCCTGCAGAGATGAGCCCTGGCTGGAAGAAGTGATGGCGGTCTGTGCTGGATGAAAGATGAAAAGCAAAGATGAAGGACTTCGAATCTCAAGGTTTGGTTGCTGGGTGCTATCAGGGCTTTTGAAAGATTAAAAGAGTGTTTTATGTCCGCACCCATTCTGATCCAACCTGATCTCCAAGAAACTGTTCATTGTGGAGGTGGATGCTTCGGAAATCGGAGTGGACCAGTCGTATCGCAGGGGCCCAAAACTCTGACTAACCTGCGTCCATTTGCTTTTCTTTCTAAACAATTTTAATCGGCGGAGAGAAATTATGATGTTGGGAATCGGGAGTTATTTACTGTCAAGTTGGCCTTTGAGGAATGGAGGCATTTTTTGGAAGGAAGTGGTTCATCCAGTTACGGTGATCACGGATCACAAGAATTTAGCATACATTGAATCGGCTAAAAGGCTAACACCTGGACTCTCCATTTTGGCACATTTTCTAGGATTAGTTCTGAATGTCCTGGGGTGGAGGTTGCCATGCAGAGACTTAGGGATGTCTCGAGGGAGGGTTCAAAAGAATATTGGGACCTCCCAATTCGCCAAAAACAAAAGACCGATAGAAAGATGGTTGGTGGGTCCTGTTTTTAAGATTGGTGATAAGGTTTGGTTGTCGTCTAGGAACATTAAACTTAAAGTGCCGTCAGCAAAGTAGGACCCAAAGTTTATTGGTCCATATGAGATCCTAGAGGTGGTCAATCCTGTGGCATTTAGATTAAAGCTTCCTCCATCCCTAACGTATTCCATAAATCCCTATTAAAGGGTATGTCCCTTCTGCTTTGTCTCCCTCATCACAGCCTCCTCCGCTTGCAGTAGATGGTGGCCTGGAGTATGAGGTTCAGAGGGTTGTGGATTTTCGGAGGGTCTGTAATTCCCTCCAATACCTCATCCACTGGAGGAGATACAGACCAGAGGAGAGATCCTGGGTCCCTGTTCTAGATATGAAGGCCAATCAGTTAGTCAGGGCCTTCATCTAAAATTTCCTGGGAAGCCTGGGGGTTCAGTGTCCCCTCCTAGAAGAGGGAGTACTGTCACGTTCCACCCCTCAGTGTGTCCGGGATGCAGTTACTGACAGCTCGGCCATCCAATCCGGTACAGGGGCGTGCTGAAGCTGCCAGTACTTTGACAGCATGACAATCCAATCTGGTTCAGAGGCATGCTGAGCTGTCAGTGTGTTGATTGACAGCTCGACTAGCCAATCTATGACTGGGAGGCATCGACTGTCTCCAAGTGTTCACTATCCCGGGTGATTGCCATGCCTACTTAACTGAGCAGCTTCTCCCAAACCACTGCCATACATTCAACAAGTGAGGTTTGTGCTCCCTGTGCCGTGATTTCTGTATGCTTGATCTGTTGCCTGACCTTGGACTTTGTTCTGACATCTGTTTAACCCCTTGTGCTCCGATCCGTTATCCTCCCTGTACTCTGACCTCGGAACGTTACCTGACTCGCTTTTGTCTCTTCCTTCTGTTTATGATGTACCCTTCTGACTTTGGACTCCTTGACCACTCTGAATCACGTCTTGATCCAAGTGTCAAACATAGAATGATCAGATTCTCTTGCATGGAGAATCTATGTTCCCGTGATCCCTCCATAAGACTTAGAACATTGGGAGTTGTAATTGAGGTGACATCAGTTCCTAATCAACATCTAGCAACAAGAATAAGTACAATTTATTTGTATACCTGGACTGAAGAAAGCAGTAAAACCACTCATCTTTCATTGTTTATTTTTCTTTAAGCTTTTTTTCTTGGTATGCTATAAATGTATACTTAGGTGAATTAGAGACTTTTAGAAATACACAATTGACAGGTATTACTCATTTGTCCTGGTTCCTTGTTCCCTTCTCGTATGGCTTCCTCCATTTGAAGTAGTCAATACTAGGTTTAACAGATAAACTAGTAAACTTCTCTGACCTCATCACCCTAGGCCAGTGATGGCGAACCTTGGCACTCCAGCTGTTGGAGAACTACAACTCCCAGCATGCCTCAACTGCTGCAGGTTGCAAGGGCATGCTGGGAGTTGTAGTTTTACAACAGCTGGAGTCCCAAAGGGTTAGCCATCACTGCCCTAGGCCTTTTAAGGATAGCTCAGGCAGAGGCCAGATACTTTACTTGGTTTGTTAAGTAGCAATGATTCAGTTGCCTCAAGTTTGTCAGCAGACTTTTTCTATTTTGCATGTTTCAGCTAAAGCCAGAGGTCTATTACCTCCTCTGTTACTACTATCTTCCATACTACAACCAGCATCATTTCCAAGCTCAGTCTAGCTTTGTATGAGTGGTTTTAATCTACCTCTCAGCATGCAACTTACAAATTCATGGCAACTGTTCTTGGTCCTGTTCATATCTCTCCTTTGTAATGAAGGTAACACATCTCTCTGAGCATGTTTCCAATTTGCCTATACTTCATTTCTTTCCTCTGGTTAATTATTTCCTTGCTACAAGTCCTAATTTGCATATATTTCAAATATTGTCCCACATGAGGATACCAGACTGCATTTACTTTTATGTTACATGGCTGCTATTAACTATTGCCCTGCTGGAAAACATCAGACTGCATTTACATCTCAGTTACTCCTGTGTTTATCAATTGTCTTGCCAAAAGATACCACATTTCATTTCTGGGAATTGAATGGATGATTGTTGGAAGATAACAGTTTCCTATGTATGGTAGTTACCTTGTGAATAGGCATACCTGGCTCTGCTTTATCAGTGCTACCTGCACAGCTTTTCTGCCCTGCATACCTTGCTGTCCTGGTCCCCTTTGATCCATGTGTTGTTTGTCAAGGCCCACTGTGCTGCACCATCGCCTTTAATCCGTGCTCCTCACCCCGACCTACAGTAATACCTCTGAAGTATATCCAAAAGCTCCCCTGAAAAAAAGCATTGTGTTGTGAATGGGTTTGAGATGAGTTCTGAGCAGAGGCTTCCTCTGGTGGTTACAAGCGGTGCTGGTCTGTCCAGTGAAGATTGTGAGGACTGGGAATCAGGTGTTACTGACTGGTCTTATATAAGGGAGTCACCTTCCCATCAGGGTTGCGGTGATCAATTGTTCTGGTCTGAATCCTTCATTCCTGTTTCCCTTGTAGCCTGCTGTGTCGTGTCTGCATCTCCTGCTAACAGATAAGACATTTTTTTCTTTTTGTTTTTTGTGCTATATTTTTGCATTTTGTCCTGCACTTCTGTGGGGGCCTTCAGGGTCCCCTCCGGGGCTTTTGCCCTCTCAGTTGAGTTCAGCCACTGATGTTTTGTTATTTGCTTTTTCCAGTTTTTTCAGTGGCTGCTGTTTTGATTTTGTTACACCAGAGAACTAATTTAGGTGGTAGAGGTCGTGTGATCTCAGGTGTTTTTGAAATTAGTAGTGTTGGTTCTTTTCAGGGTTTTCTGGGATTGCAGTAAGTTTCCCTTCCTATCCTTTTCTATTTAGTTAGTTTGGGCCCCAGCGTTTGCTCATACTATTCTCTTTCTGTGTCAGTATTTCATCTTGTCTAACCGCCATTACATGTTTGGGGGCTTTCTATTATCTTTGGGGTTCTGCTCCGGGGCAGATAGCTTTCCTATTTCTATCTTTAGGTGTAGTTAGTTTCTCAGGCTGTGACGAGGCGTCTAGGACCAAAGTAGGAACGCTCCACGGCTGCCTCTAGTTGTGGTGGTTAGTCAGGGTACTGCAATCTCATAGATTCCAACTGCTCTGGTGTATTGCCTTTTTTGCCTGCACTCCTCAGCTGCCGAAACATAACAGTATCACCGGCCCAAAAGTTGAAAATTGTATGGTACTCACAGAAGGGAAAAAATATTGTGAAAGAAAAAAGGTTGTCAGAGTTGTCAGAGATATTTTTCTGTTTGTTGCTTTTTTTTTTCCCTCTGTATCTCTGGGGGCTGGGGAGGATCTTTTCTTCAATGGAGTTTACACAGTTGTCTGGCCGTGTGGATCAGCTTGCCGCTGAGGTTCAGAGTATTGCTATCTATCTTGCTGGGTTGCCTGTTGTGGAACCTGGGATTCCCATGCCAGATTTGTTTTTAGGGGATCGAGCTAAGTTTCAGAATTTCAAAAATAATTGTAAATTGTTTTTTGCCTTAAAATCTAAGTCCTCAGGGAACGCAGCGCAGCAGGTTCAAATTATCATCTCTCTCCTGCGCGGCGATCCTCAGGATTGGGCTTTTTCCCTGACACCTGGGGATCCTGTTTTGAGTGATGTTGATGCATTTTTTCGGGCTTTGGGGTTATTGTACGATGAGCCTAATGTCACTGATCAAGCTGAAAAAGCCTTGTTGGCATTAAATCAGGGGCTTGATGACGCTGAGTTGTACTGTCAGAGATTCCGTAGGTGGGCAGTCCTGACCAAATGGAATGACGACGCTTTGGCAGCCCTTTTCCGGAAGGGTCTGTCAGATAATGTAAAGGATGTTATGCTGGGATTCCCTGTCCCCTCTGGTCCCCAATGATTCTATGTCATTAGCGATTCAAATTGACAGACGTTTGCGTGAGCGGAGAAGTATGCGTGGAATAGTGTTGCCTTGTGAACCAGCTTCTGAACCCATGCAGTGTGATGGAGTGGTGTCTGGGGCACAGCGTCATGAGTTTCGAAAGCGCAATGGGTTATGTTTCTACTGTGGTGTTTGCCTCTCATGCTATTTCAGTCTGCCCTAAGCGGGGAAGACGTTTTGCACGCTCAGTTGTCTTGGGTAGTATTCAGACTAAGTTTTTATTAACTGTCACTCTGATATGCTCTCTGTCCTCATTTTCTGCTCAGGCTTTCGTTGATTCTGGAGCAGCTATTAACCTGATGGATTATGATTTTGCTAAATGTTGTGGGTTTCCCTTGATACCCCTACAGAAGTCTATTCCCCTACTGGGGATCGATTCTACCCCTTTGGCTGAGAATAAACCCCAGTTTTCTACTCAGGTGATAATGAGGGTTGAACTGATCACCAGGAGTGCTGCAAATTTTTGGTTCTGTATAATCTGCATGACATTATCGTGCTGGGTTTCCCTTGGTTACAGTCTCATAATCCTGTTTTGGATTGGAAATCTGTGTCTGTAACCAGTTGGGGCTGCCAATGTGTTAATACCAACACTCCTGTTTTTTCTGCCTTCCCCCAGGCCCAGGATGTTCCTGACTTTTTGATTGATTTTTCTGATGTGTTTAGCGAAAGTAAATCTGCATCCTTGCCTCCCCATAGGAGCTATGACTGCGCTATTGAATTAGTGCCGGGTAGTAAATTCCCTAAAGGTCGTCTTTTAACTTGTCTGTACCTGAACATGACGCTATGCGGTCTTATATCAAGTAATCATTGGAGAAGGGTCATATCAGACCATCCTCTTCACCTTGGGTGCCGGTTTTTTCTTTGTGGCCAAAAAGGATGGTTCATTAAGGCCGTGTATTGATTATCGTCTCTTGAACAATATTACTGTGAAATATCAATACCCGTTACTAGTGTTGAGCATTCCGATACCGCAAGTATCGGGTATCGGCGATATTCGCGTTATCGGAATTCCGATACTTAATTCCGATACTTTTTCCATATCGTATACCGGAATCGGAAGTTCCATAATTCTTTGAGAGGCAATGTGATTTTAGTCAGCCAATGAGGAATCCTACGAAGTGTGGGCACATCCTGTGATGCTGCGGTCATCTTAACTAATGGCATGGCTGTGATTGGCTGCTGAAATGATGTCAGAATGCACTATAAAAGGCGCCGCAGCCATTTTAGCGTCACTGTGCTGTGAACTCAGTTAGGGACAGAACGCTACTCTGCTCACTCTGAGGGACAGTTAGATATTGCGATTTTGTGTACTACTGTGCTTGAGGCAGGCTAGTTTACCAACCGCTGTGTAAAGCTTCATTTTGCCAGTGTTGTTTTAACAGCTCTGTGCAAGGTGTGTGTGAGACAGTGCAGGTGACGCTGCAGTTTGCTCTGCATCCACCGCTGTTTGTAGGCATCTGCACGTGTCCCTTTTTTTTTTTTTTTTTTTTTTTTTTTATTTTATTTAGTGGAATTGGTGCAGCTCCATTATATTAGAAAAAAATCAAATCTATTAGTGTGACGTGCTTCCATCCGTATACAATACATTGGTTGCAAACACTATAGAAGTACAGAAAGGAGCTTTTCACAGATTGTGGACAGTTGTGTTTCAGTGTTCACTTCAGTCTGTGTTTTTTACTTTTTTGAGTGCAGATCACGCTCCAGTTACATGTTCAAGCACTGCTGCTTGTACTCTGCTGAGCGTGTCTCAGTGGCTCATCCTTTTCATTTATCTCCAATTGGTTCTGCTACATTCCATTTAAAATAAATCTAATCTATTAGTGTGACGCGCTTCCATCCGTATACAATACATTGGTTGCAAACACTATAGAAGTACAGAAAGGAGCTTTTCACAGATTGTGGACAGTTGTGTTTCAGTGTTCACTTCAGTCTGTGTTTTTTACTTTTTTGAGTGCAGATCACGCTCCAGTTACATGTTCAAGCACTGCTGCTTGTACTCTGCTGAGCGTGTCTCAGTGGCTCATCCTTTTCATTTATCTCCAATTGGTTCTGCTACATTCCATTTAAAATAAATCTAATCTATTAGTGTGACGCGCTTCCATCCGTATACAATACATTGGTTGCAAACACTATAGAAGTACAGAAAGGAGCTTTTCACAGATTGTGGACAGTTGTGTTTCAGTGTTCACTTCAGTCTGTGTTTTTTACTTTTTTGAGTGCAGATCACGCTCCAGTTACATGTTCAAGCACTGCTGCTTGTACTCTGCTGAGCGTGTCTCAGTGGCTCATCCTTTTCATTTATCTCCAATTGGTTCTGCTACATTCCATTTAAAATAAATCTAATCTATTAGTGTGACGCGCTTCCATCCGTATACAATACATTGGTTGCAAACACTATAGAAGTACAGAAAGGAGCTTTTCACAGATTGTGGACAGTTGTGTTTCAGTGTTCACTTCAGTCTGTGTTTTTTACTTTTTTGAGTGCAGATCACGCTCCAGTTACATGTTCAAGCACTGCTGCTTGTACTCTGCTGAGCGTGTCTCAGTGGCTCATCCTTTTCATTTATCTCCAATTGGTTCTGCTACATTCCATTTAAAATAAATCTAATCTATTAGTGTGACGCGCTTCCATCCGTATACAATACATTGGTTGCAAACACTATAGAAGTACAGAAACGGGCCTTTCACAGCTACTGAACATGGGTTTTTTAATTTTTAACTAAAATATGTATTTTTTCAAATGACACAAATATAAGTAATGTTGAAGAGGAATAGTCCTACATCCATTGTTTGCACAATATTACAGGTGTACATCATGTCCCTTAATCAACAATGTATTATTATATTTACTTGTATGCTTTTATTTAAAAGCCAAGAACACAGAAGGATAACCTTCGCACTGCAGCTGTTGTCAAAGTTCAACCCACATTATGCACTTCCAACATTGCAGCATTTGAGGCATGATGTGAGTTGGATTGGTCAAAGTTATGGAGTGAGAAGGTTCACCATCAGTACCCTATAGCATAAGTATGCTTTTGTGTTAGCATTTGTGTTAGACATGTGGATATCTGCCATAATATGTCACAATTATTTAGTTACAGATTTGTTACCAACACTAATCATTGAATGGTTTTAAATTTGACGTTTCACTTGTTTACAGCTTAGAAATAAGGGTGTAGCCTGATATCTATGTGTAGCACTAGCCACTTTAACATGTCATGTTTTTTTAAACATGTGTAGCTAGGTAGCAGTAATTTTTGCCGGACACACAGCAGGGGAACAGCAGGCGTTACTGAACCCCACTATCACTATAGCTTGTGTATTGGTCTGTGGACACGACACTTCTGAGCAGCAACTGGCAGTGTTGTAGCCCAGGGAGTATAGCTCAGGTGGTAGAAAGATGAACATAACAGGAGACATGGAAAACGTTGCCAACCAGTTAGTTAATCTGAAACCGGACAGGCAAATTCAGGCGAGATCCATGCCTAGTTCATTTTCAGAAAAGTAAGCCGTTCTACATTATCGTAGGATAGTCGCATGCAACGGTCTGTTAGTACACCACCTGCAGCAGTAAAGACGCGCTCCGATAATACACTGCCAGCAGATCAAGCCAGCACCTCCAATGCATACTGGCTAAGCTCTGGCCATGTATCCAGCTTAGAGACACAAAACTTGAATGGGGAAGAGCCATCTGGGAGTACACTGAGAGGGCAAGACATGTAGTCTGTCACCATCTTACGGAAATGTTGCCTCCTGCTGACTGGAGCCGTCTCGGATGGTGTAGACATTGGTGGCGCTGCCACAAAACTTCGACACATTTGGAACATACTGTTCTTGCCCTGTGCAGAGGCGCTGCTTGTGCTCCCTCTTGTTGCAGAGCTGTCTCCACTGCCTCGACGCACAGAGCTGCTTTGTAAATCAGTAGCAGCAGCAGTGCTCTCGGCTGGAATGGAGAACATTATGGATTGCACCAGTGTGTCTTGGTACTTCCGCATTTTACGCTCCCGGTTCAACGGTGTGATGAGGCTTTGTAAGTTGTCCAGGTAGCGAGGGTCTAGGAGGGTGTACACCCAATAATCAGACGTGGTGTGAATGTGTTCGATGCGGCGGTCGTTTCTCAGCCACTGCAGCATGAAATCAACCATGTGCTGCAGACTCCCAACTGGCCAAGAAACGTTGTCCCCTGCAAGAGGCGTCATCTCCGCCTGCTGTGCATCACCCCACCCTTGGTCTACATACTGACTAGAGCATTGTCTACCTCCCTCTGGAGCGATGTCTTCCTCCTCCATTGACTCCTCCTCATCCTCCTCACAAAGTCCTTCAAATACATATAAATTTACAAAATTTAAAAGTCAAAATTTAAAAACTTTGTATCATAATTCTGTAACATCAGTTTATGGAAACACAATAGCATTACAAAAGGATAGACAAAAAATGTACATTATGTGCTTTGTAAATACATTAAAAGTTTGTAATGGTTATGAAAATATAGACAGCGACTCTGGAGGTTCAATTGTTGATACAGCATGGTACTTTGAAAGTCCTCCAGCCCTTTGTGAGG
Organism: Oophaga sylvatica; assembly: GCA_033576555.1. Lineage (NCBI taxonomy): Eukaryota > Metazoa > Chordata > Amphibia > Anura > Dendrobatidae > Oophaga > Oophaga sylvatica. The sequence continues at coordinate 14,500 of JARQOD010007669.1, forward strand.
AACCACGTTGCGCTGACTGTCCAGAAGGTGATGGAATTTGTGACTCCTCATCCTCCACCTCTTCCAAAACCTCATGCCTTAGTGCTTGCAGTGTTTTTTGAAGCAGGCAGATAAGGGGGACAGTCAGGCTGACTAGTGCATCATCTGCACTCGCCATCCGCGTTGACTCATCAAACGCACGCAAAACGTGGCAGATATCCTTCATAGAGTTATTCGCCACTCATTACACTGGCAGTGGCTGCCCATTCATTATAGGATCCAATTCTAATTACTGGTTCTCACCAACATAGCTCTCCACAGCGCAGCACCCCCCTACATCTCCTCCCTTATTTATATTTATCGGCCTAACCGACTGCTGCACTCTGCAAACGACCTTCGACTAACCTCTGCACTAATCCTACCTCCCACTCCCAACTCCAAGACTTCACCCGCGCTGCGCCAATCCTCTGGAATGCTCTACCCCAAGAAATTAGGACTATCCGCAATTTGGATGGTTTCAGGCGCTCCCTCAAAACACATTTGTTCACAGTGGCCTATCACATTCACTAATCAAAGTCATTCTATGTGTAATTCTGTGTGTGTAGCCCATTCACTATCTCCATGCATCCCTCACTTCCTTAAAATGGCTGGACCATCATTGTAAAAACACCATTGTATATAAACACCTGTACTTTGTATCTCCCACACCTCATTGTAGATTGTAAGCTTTCACCAGCAGGGGCGGCTGATTTTGCTTTAATTATTGTATTGTTAACGTTGTTACTTATGACTCGTGTTTTGAAACTGTTAAACTGTAAAGCACATGCGGAATATTATGGCGCTATATAAATAAATAATATTATTATTCTTATTATAGAGGCCCACTCAGTAGTGGTGAAGTGTGAACGCCGCAAATTGCGAGTTGACTGCGCCTGATGCAGCTGATACTCCATTACTGTTGGCTGCTGCTCACACAACCGCTCCAACATATGTAACGAGGAATTCCACCTGGTGGGTACGTCACATATAATGCGATGTTCATGAAGGTGAAATCTGCGTTGCAGAGCTGCAATCAGCGATCTGGCCATGCTGGAACGTCGCAAGTGAGCGCACTCTAGGCGGACCTTGTGCAGCAGTGCATCAAGATCCGGATAGTCCCTCAAAAAACTCTGCACGACCAAGTTGAGCACATATGACAGACATGGTATGTGAGTGAGGTTGCCAAGGCCCAGAGCTGACACCAGATTTCGGCCATTGTCACACACTACCAAGCCTGCCTGTAGATTCTCTTCCAAAAACCACACGTCGCTCTCCTGCTTTATGGCATTACAGAGCTCCTGCGCTGTGTGGCTAAGATTCCCCATGGAAATTAATTTCAGGATGGCCTGTTGACATTTGGACACGGCTGTGCTCATATCGGTCGCAACAGGTAAACGTTCACGGGTCCATGTGGAGGTAGACCGTGACGGCTCCTGCAGCGATGATTCTGAGGAACTGGAATAGGAGGAGGAATCAATGTGTACAGACTTGATTCCTGCAATCCTTGGAGTTGGCAGAACACGTACAGCGCCACTCGCAAGATCAGTACCCGGCTGCACAACATTGACCCAATGGGCAGTGAGGGAAAGGTATTGTCCCTGGCCATGGGTGTTAGAACCCTCTTGTTAGGTTTTGTTTCAGTTTGCTGGTCACATGACCTTTTTTCCCTATTTAGTCTGGCTCTGCCCTTCTGGCTTTGCTTGACTTCATTGTATTATCTACTGTTAAGCTAGCCGGGTGCTTAGGTGCCTTAATCTGTGAGTTTTGCTTGATGTTAGGATCACAAAGTATTTATTTTTCTGTTTAATTATCCATGCTACAATTTATGTTAGGACTAGGAGGTGTCCACCTTTTCTCCCAGTCCCTAGATCTTGTAGGGATTACTCCCTCGCAACTATAGGTCTTCGTTCACACTAGATGAGGACTTTAGCGGGTCTGGTCGCAGGATCAGGTTCCCCGTTACATCGTAGGGATTCAGCTTAGTTGTATTGTAGGGACAGAATTCCCTTCTTTCCTTACTGGTTGTAGCAGATCATAACAATGGGTACTGGTCCACGCATCGGTGGTCAGGTGGACCTTGCTACTGAGGGCTTTTAGTAGCGCATGTTTAATTTTTCCCTCAACATGCTTTTGCAGACCAGGGACGGCTTGCCTGCTGAAATGAAATCGGCTTGGCACATTGTATTGTGGGATTGACAATGATATTCAGTTACGGAAACTGTCTGTCTCCACCAGCCTGAATCACAGCATTTCAAGGGACAGGAGTTTTGCAATGCCAGCATTCAGAGCCTGTGCTCGTGCATGGTTTGCGGAGTATGGCCGTCTTTTATCCCATGCCTGTGCTACCGCTGGCTGTTTTGTGGCCTGGGAGTGTGAGGATGACAGGGAACTTGCTGCTGTGTGTGGAATAACAGTTTGTCTCTGGACAACAGTGGCCGAGGTTCTTCCATGGCGATCCTGTGAGGAAGCATAACCAGCTGTGTGTGAGCTCGATGAAGAGGCTTCAACACAACCTGAAGATGTAGGTGCTGCTGTAGGTTGGCCTACATCTCCAGTGTGTCTTTGTAACTCAACTACGTGCTTTGTCCGCACATGTTTCCACATATTTGTGGTATTGAGGTGACTGACACTTTTAGCTATTTTTAATTTTTGATTACACAGCTTGCATTTCACATAGCAAATATCATGTGCAAGTGTGTGAAAAAAGGACCACGCAGTGCAAGTCCTGGGAGCGCACGTTTTGACTTTTGGAAGACAACTGCTCCGAACAGGTGCCAAACTGGAGGCTACAGGCAACCGAGTCTGCAGCCTAACTCTCCCTCCTGTTTGTACCGTTGGGGCAATGTCTTCCTCTATCTTCCTTCTATCACTAACCATTTCTCTAGGCCTCTCCCAGCTTTCAACCAAAGTACTGGTTCTCACCCACAAAGCTCTCCACAGTGCAGCACCCCTCCTACATCTCCTCCCTCATTTCTATCTATCGGCCTAACCGACTGCTGCGCTCTGCAAACGACTTTCGACTAACCTCTGCACTAATACGTACCTCCCACTCCCGACTCCAAGACTTCTCCTGCTCTACGCCAATCCTCTGGAATGCTGTACCCCAAGAAATTAGGACTATCCACAATTTGCATGGTTTCAGGCGCTCCCTCAAAACACATTTGTTCAGAGCGGCCTATCACATTCACTAATCAAAGTCATTCTATGTATTCTGTGTAAGTGTGTGTGTGTCTCTAGCCCATTCACTATCTCCATCCCTCAGTCCCTTAAGATGGCTGGAACATCATTGTAAATGCACCATTGTATATAAACACCTATACTTTGTATCTCCCCCATCTCATTGTACATTGTAAGCTGTCACGAGCAGGGGCGACTTATTTAGCTTAAATTATTGTATTGTTAACGTTGTTACTTATGACTTGTGTTCTGAAACTGCTAAACTGTAAAGCGCTGCGGAATATGATGGCGCTATATAAATAAATATTATTATTATTCCTCTGAGCTGCTCCCACCACCTTCCTGTTCTTCATGCCATGTTGGGTATTGGACCTCATCATCTCCACTACCCTCTTCCAACACCTGCTGTTGGGTGGTCTGGCCAGCACCATGCTCAACAGAAACTGGCACCTGGGTCTCATCATCATCATCAATGCGTTCTGCGGTGTGCTGACCATCGGCACTGTCTCACCCGCCTCTTCAGATTCAGAGAGACACAGCTGTTGCGCATCACTGCATACTCCCTCTTCTTCACATTACAGAATGCTGCTTGGCTGGGCCCCTGTTTGCAAGCCAATAGATTCTGAGAACAGAAGCAGACACTCAGCTGGCTCCTGTACAGAACTCTCTGACTGCCTGGGCAATTTGCCAGGCGGTGAAGAGACAGATGGTTGCCCAACAGTGCTGTGGTCCTGAGAGGAGGGGAAGCAATTGAAGTCGATGCATTGGCTGAGATCCAAACAACAACGCCTTCAATTTGTTCTTCCCGCAGCAGGGGGGTACTCCGAGCTCCTACAAAAGTGCGCATAAAGGAACGCTCACGGCCCGGGGAAAACTGGTGGATGCTGTGTCACTGGGGGCCGCAGCAGCCACAGAATCCCCACGTCCTCTCCCTGAAGAAACTCCACGACCACGTGCCTTACTCCCTGCCTTCTTCATCTTGGTAGATTGATAAAGAAAGTCTGAAAAGTTATAAGGCCTAAGTGTGGTTATTCCGCAGAGACTGCAGTGAACACTGCACACAACTGTTCAGTAGGTGTGAAAGGCCCCTTTGTGTACTTCTATAGTGTTTGCAACCAATGTATTGTATACGGATGGAAGCGCGTCACACTAATAGATTTTATTTATTTGTAATAGAATGGAGCAGCAACAATTAGAGAAAAATTTCAAGGATGTGCCAGTGACACACGCTCAGCAGACTACAACCAGCAGTGGTTGAAGAACTAACTGGAGCGTGATCTGCACTCCAAAAAGGAAAACCTCAGACTACAGTGAACACTGCACACAACTGTTCACTACCCAACGCGTCTCAGCAGGAAGGCAGTCTGTGCGTCAAAACAAAGGCGCAAGCATACATCCACGTACCCTGTTTATAAAGCTATATAAAAAAAATTATGTAGTAGTGACGCACACTTTATTGAGGTACAGTATTACATCGCCATTCACCATCTGTGGCTATGCAGTCTCATCTATATATACCTTATCTATCCGTTGTCATGCTTGCAAGTCGACAGTCAGGCATAAATAGCAATTTTCGCTATGCACTATGCACTTTTTAAAGGTTATGTTTGTTAATAAACATGATTATTGCCACATATTATGAGTATTACATGATGGAAATTGTATAATTTTGTATAAACTGTTTAGTGACATTATTCAGCAAATGTAACATTTTAGTAATGTCACAGATAACTTGTAATGCTGATGATGTTTTGAAGTCAGACATTCATTGTCTATACAATAAAAATGGTGTACATACTGTTACTTATCCATCATTAATGGATTCAGATATGTACTTGTATGCTTTTATGTACAACCGTATAGCAGATTCCTTAACTAATTTATTTTGTGGTTTGCATTGCTGTTCAACATGTTAATGTATGTGTTTATGTTTGTCAATTCTTTATTTATCTAGATATTAGTTTAAATGAAATCATCATCTTATGGTAGTAAAGGTTATCTTTCTCTTGTTTGAAGTATAGACATTTAAAATTGACAGGTAACAAGGAAATTACTTGATCTAGTATTTAAACATCCTCCTTGACCCTGGGCTCCAACACCGCCAGTTGTTGCTCGGAAGTGCTGTTAGCACAGTCAACACTTGCTCCTGTGTTACTGGGGTTCAGTAACGTCAGCTGGTCCTCGGTTGTGCCATTGGCTCTTTTCCTTCTGCTGCCCCTCCGGGTTCCAGCACAGTCAGCTGGTCCTCGTTACTTGCATTGGCTCTTGTACCTTCTGCTACCCGTCCGGGTTCCAGTACCGTCAACTGGTTCTCCGCAGTGCCTTTGGCCTAGGTGCCTCCATCTCGGTATCCGAGTTCCAGCAACGTCTGCTGGTCCTTGGTAGTGCTTTGGAGCACAGGTACCTCCTGCTTAGTAACCGTGTCCCAGTAACGTCAGCTGGTCCTCGGTTGTGCCATTGGCTCTTTTCCTTCTGCTGCCCCTCCGGGTTCCAGTACCGTCAACTGGTTCTCCGCAGTGCCTTTGGTCTAGGTGCCTCCATCTCGGTATCCGAGTTCCAGCAACGTCTGCTGGTCCTTGGTAGTGCTTTGGAGCACAGGTACCTCCTGCTTAGTAACCGTGTCCCAGTAACATCAGCTGGTACAAGATTGTGCTACAAATACAAGATACGGAACAAGAGACACAAGAACAATAAGCAGAAGATCTAAAAGCAGAAGAACATGAAGTATAAGACCAAAATGAAGAGCAAAATATATGCTCTAAATTCTAAGCAGAAGAAGACTAAGCAGTGTATGGGGGTGAGTCCGTTCCTCCTCGTGGTGCCCCTGGAAAATGCCTGATGCTGCTGCAGGCTAAACTGAACGCGGACAAATACTGTTGTAATTAAAATCTTTCGTGACAGCAAGAACGGAAGGATGAAAATTCAGAGTTTTACAGATTACAAGTACAGGAATGTCTGTCACAAATAAGAATATGATGAAAAGGATGAATGGAAGAAGATGAAGAAGTAGAATATGAAGAATAATAACTGTTTAATAAGAACAATATAAGTAATGTTAACAAAAGATGAATAGCAAGAAGTTTTAGAAGATTAATAAGGTGAAGATGAAGAATAATTTGATGAGAAAGATGATGCTGCTGAAAATTATGAAGGAGAAAGTGTGTGAAAAGTTAAAAAGGTGAAGACCATGGAAGTTGTGAAACAGACATATTTGACAAAATAGAAAAAAGGTTAACAACATTGTCAATTTGTTCGTCAATCCGAACGTATTTCCTAAAAAAAAAAAATTAATGCTATTCCATTGGATTGGGTCAAACATCTATGCCTTTAATGTCTCCTCAACCTCCCCCAATACATTCTACATTACTCTTTCTTGTTTTCCTTCATGTACAATTAACCAACAAGGCAAGAATGGGTTTTTTTTAATTTCGATATTTTGTTCCCATAGACTTACATGGGACTTCCGGTATCGGTATCGGGTATCGCCGATATTTTTGTGATATCGGCGATACCATTACGATTCCGATACTTTAGGATATCGGAAAGTATCGCTCAACTCTACCCGTTACCCTTGATTTCTGACCTGTTTTCCAGGGTGAAAAACGCTACTTGGTTTACCAAGCTTGACCTCAGGGGGGCGTATAACCTTATTCGCATTAAGCACGGGGATGAATGGAAGACGGCATTCAATACCCCTGAAGGGCATTTTGAGTACCTAGTGATGCCCTTTGGGCTCACTAATGCTCCTTCCGTCTTCCAGTCCTTCATGAATGACATTTTCATGGATTTTGTGGACAAATTTCTGATTGTTTATTTGGATGATATCTTGATTTTTTCTAATGACTGGGACTCTCATGTGAAACATGTTCGAACTGTGTTCCAGATTTTGAGAGAGAATGCTCTGTATGTGAAGGGCTCAAAGTGTCTTTTTGGCGTACAGAGGATCTCATTTCTGGGATTCATTTTGTCCCCATCTGTTATTGAAATGGACCCGGTCAAGGTTCAGGCCATCTGTGATTGGGTCCAACCTACTTCATTAAAGGCTCTTCAGAGATTTTTGGGTTTTGCCAATTTTTATCGTAAATTTATTGGTAATTTCTCGGTTATTGTTAAACCATTAACTGATTTGACCAGAAAGGGTTCTGATGTGGTGAATTGGCCTCCTGAGGCAGTCTCTGCATTTCAGGAACTTAAGCAGAGATTCACTTCTGCTCCTGTTCTACGGCAGCCTGATGTTTCTCTGCCATTTCAGGTGGAGGTTGATGCCTCTGAAATTGGGGCAGGTGCCGTTTTGTCCCAAAAAGATCCAGAGACCTCTAAAAGTAACCCTTGTGCCTTTTTCTCTCGAAAATGTTCTCCTACTGAACGTAATTATGACGTGGGTAATCGGGAGTTATTGGCCATGAAGTGGGCTTTTGAAGAGTGGAGACATTGGCTGGAGGGAGCCAAACATCAGGTGGTGATCCTTACGGACCATAAGAATCTGATCTATCTGGAATCTGCCAAGCGACTCAATCCTAGACAGGCCAGGTGGGCCTTGTTTTTCACACGTTTTAATCTTGTGGTTTCCTTTCTTCCTGGCACTAAGAATGTTAAGGCGGATGCCCTCTCGAGGAGTTTCCTTGCGGACTCTCCTGAGTTATCTGATCCTTCTGTTATTTTGAAAGAGGGTGTAGTTCTTTCCGCCATCTCGCCCAATTTGAGACTTGCTCTGGAGGGGTGTCAGGAGGATAGGCCCGAGTGCCGCCCTGTTGGAAAATTGTTTGTCCCGGACCAGTGGAAGAAGAGTGTGATGTCTGAGATTCACTGTTCTGCATTGGCTGGGCATCCCGGAATTTTTGGTACCAGAGACTTGGTTAGTCGGTCCTTTTGGTGGCCTACCTTGTCTCGTGATGTCAGGGAATTTGTGCAGTCCTGCGGGACTTGCTCTCGCTCCAAGCCTTGCTCTCGCTCTAGTGGTTTGTTGATGCCATTGCCTGTGCCCAAGAGACCATGGACCCATATCTCTATGGATTTCATTTCCGACCTTCCTCTTTCTCAGAGAATGACCACCATCTTGGTAATTTGTGATAGGTTTTCCAAAATGATACATCTTGTGCCATTACCTAAGTTGCCTTCCTCCTCTGAATTGGTGCCGTTGTTCCTTCAGCACGTGGTTCGTTTACACGGCATTCCTGAGAACATTGTGTCTGAGAGAGGAGTCCAGTTTGTTTCCAGATTTTGGAGGACTTTTTGTTCTAAACTGGGTGTTCAGTTGTCTTTCTCCTCGGCATTTCATCCTCAGACCAATGGTCAAACTGAGAGAACAAACCAGACATTGGAGACTTATCTAAGATGCTTTGTGTCTGCTGATCAGGATGACTGGGTCTCTTTTTTGCCTTTGGCTGAGTTTGCTCTTAATAATAGGGCTAGCTCTGCCACTTTGATGTCTCCGTTTTTCTGTAATTCTGGGTTTCACCCTCGATTTTCTTCAGGACAGACGGAGGCTTCTGTCTGTCCAGGTGTTGACTCTGTTGTGGAGCGTATGCAACAGATTTGGGACCAGGTAGTGGAGAGGTTGTCCCTCTCTCAGGAGAGGGCCCAGCGGTTTGCTAACCGGCATAGGACTGATGGTCCTCGGTTTAAAGTGGGGGACTTGGTCTGGTTGTCCTCAAAGAATATTCCTATGAGAGTTGCATCTCCTAAATTTAAGCCTAGGTTCATTGGACCTTATAAGATCATGGAGATTATTAATCCTGTTTCTTTTCGTTTGCTTCTTCCAGGGACATTTAAGATCCATAACGTGTTCCACAAGTCCTTGTTGAAGAGGTTTGTTGAGCCAGTGGTTCCTGCTGCTGTGCCTCCTGACCCTGTTTTGGTTGAGGGCAATCTGGAGTATGTGGTTGAGAAAATATTAGATTCTCGTTTTTCTAGACGGAAACTCCAGTATTTGGTTAAATGGAGAGGTTATGGTCAGGAAGACAATTCTTGGGTGTTTGCTTCGGACATCCATGCTAGGAGACTTATCCGTGCGTATCATAGAACTCATCCTGACCGACCTGGTTGCTCAAATGAGGGTTCGGTGACCCCTCCTCAAAGGGGGGGTACTGTTGTGAATGTGTTTGAGATGAGTTCTGAGCAGAGGCTTCCTCTGGTGGTTACAAGCGGTGCTGGTCTGTCCAGTGAAGATTGTGAGGACTGGGAATCAGGTGTTACTGACTGGTCTTATATAAGGGAGTCACCTTCCCATCAGGGTTGCCGGTGATCAATTGTTCTGGTCTGAATCCTTCATTCCTGTTTCCCTTGTAGCCTGCTGTGTCGTGTCTGCATCTCCTGCTAACAGATAAGACATTTTCTTCTTTTTGTTTTTTGTGCTATATTTTTGCATTTTGTCCTGCACTTCTGTGGGGGCCTTCAGGGTCCCCTCCGGGGGCTTTTGCCCTCTCAGTTTAGTTCAGCCACTGATGTTTTGTATATTTGCTTTTTCCAGTTTTTTCAGTGGCTGCTGTTTTGATTTTGTTACACCAGAGAACTAATTTAGGTGGTAGAGGTCGTGTGATCTCAGGTGTTTTTGAAATTAGTAGTGTTGGTTCTTTTCAGGGTTTTCTGGAATTGCAGTAAATACCCTTCCTATCCTTTTCTATTTAGTTAGTTTGGGCCCCAGCGTTTGCTCATACTATTCTCTTTCTGTGTCAGTATTTCATCTTGTCTAACCGCCATTACATGTTTGGGGGCTTTCTATTATCTTTGGGGTTCTGCTCCGGGGCAGATAGCTTTCCTATTTCTATCTTTAGGTGTAGTTAGTTTCTCAGGCTGTGACGAGGCGTCTAGGACCAACGTAGGAACGCTCCACGGCTGCCTCTAGTTGTGGTGGTTAGTCAGGGTACTGCAATCTCATTGATTCCAACTGCTCTGGTGTATTGCCTTTTTTGCCTGCACTCCTCAGCTGCCGAAACATAACAGCATTGGTTTTAGTATTATCCAAACATTCAAATTAAATTAAATGTATGTAATAATGATTACTTCTCAAATAAGTTTATCTAGAATAGTTTAGAGGACAATTCATCTCAACTGTAGTCCCCAATTTCCCACATATGGTCATATATTTAGGATTTCTCATAAAGATAACACCTTTAGAAGTTACTTCTGTAGCTTGTATTTACACATGAAGCATGTTTTAAATTCAATACTTTTACAGAACAACACAGCTTTAGAGATTGAAATAGTTAGAATTTCTCTATTTTTTTTAGAGAACATTTTCAACTGAACTCTAAACCTGTACCAGCATAGGGGAAATAAAGCATGACGCAGTTATCTCAATGGACTGTCAATGTAATGCATGAACATGAGGCCTTCTACAGAGCTAGAGATTATCTTTGTATCCACTCTGTATTTTGATTAATAAATGCGGTCACTGAATTAAATTCCCTTAAACATCTAAAAATGAATTTTCTAAAGCAAGTAACGGCTTTTACAGGCAAAATAAATATATAGATTTTTGATATCTTTATAGCATACACTCAATGGACTACACCGAGACAAATAAGAATAACACATTTCAAAAGGAGTTTGATGACAATTTAAAGATAAATTAAGAAGAACTGGAGATTTTAGACAATAATGTTGGAAGAGATTTTTCTGAATTAATATATGAATATCTCGTGACTCAACATGACAGTACGATAATTTACTAATTTCTATTTAGCAAAGTGAGATGAGATAAACTTTCAGTGTTGTGCACCTTTCAGTTATGATATTAAAGTTTTATAAGGAAGCCTGTCTTTCAGTGCATAATTTACTACTTTGTGTCAGATAAAGTAATGTGCTGCCTTAGTGATGCCTAAACTAAAATTCTTCTTCTACTTTTTCTTCCACTTATTTTTTTTTTGTAATTAAACTCAGTGATTTTTTCTAATAGAAACTTCATTAAATTCTCCTTTATTTTTAATTAGGGAACTGAATTTTCCATCATGGGACTTTGCAGTAATTATACTTGAAGAGTTTAAAAGTTAGTGAGGCACATCTTCATTTATCTTTACAATGAGGTCATGACTGATAACTATTCATGTACATTTTTTGCAGCAAGCTAACAATTTTGTCATTCAGTGCACACAACACGCAAATACCAAATGATTTTGTATAGTAGAAATAATGTACAGGTCCTAAAGAATTATATAATAGAAATAAAGAGCTTTATGGCCATAAAACGATAAGACAGCACATGACGAGCAATACGAAAGTGTCATCTTAGGATAAAACAGGCTGCTTTTATGAAATTTTCACATACAGTATGCATTGAAAAGTTGTCCAATGCATACAAATCCATATGTTGCTGCCATTTTAGTGCTTATTCAAGACACAATGCCTCTTTTTCCCCAGTAGATGGGTTCTGTTAATATCCATGATTTTATAAGCACCATGGCAAGGACAGTGATCTACACCAAAGGCATAGATATAGACATTCACTGTAGTTTTGGTGGTACCACCCAATAACAGTGGCTCTACGTGATTGCCTAAAAGAACCACTGGCTTATTTGAATGAAGCAGACTTTGAAAATAGTGGACCCTAATAAGACAGTAAAAGTGATAGAGTGCAAATGCAAACCTACAGACTTATGGTTCAATACCGAAGTGTGTTTGAGTGTCAGGAGGTCTTCAGGACCATCAGAACATTTTGAGAGTTATTGTTATCATTGTGCACACAAGGCATATCATTAGAAAGCTAAAATAGATTTTTGGGGATTCAACCCATAAGAAGTCATTCCAGTGTGTTTGTTCACTCCAAAGTATTCTCCAAAGGAGGTTGCCTCCTAATGGACCATTGGGTCTTATTATTGTGTCTCTGGGCCCATCTGAGAATGCTCTGGTATGCTAGTGGGCAACTTTCATTCTAGTTGGTACGATTGCTTGTATGTTCACTATTTATAGTGTAACTTACATAAACTATATAAAAAGACACATATGCATGTTTTTCTCAATATCTGATATGAAATCAGAATAAACCTTTCCCTTTTTACCTCAATTAGGACTACCATAATTATTAATATTTGCCAAATGCCAGAATAATGAGAGAGAGAGAATGTTTTAAGGCATTATTATTACTTACTGCAATGTCAAAAATTTACATACATTTCATTAGTATTTGGTACCATTGCTCTTAAACTGAATGACTTGGGTCAAACATTTGGGATATTCTTCCACAAGCTTCTCACAATAGTTGGTCGGAATTTGGGCCCATTCCTCCTGACAAAACTGGTGTAACTGATCCAGGTTTGTAGGTCGTCTTGCTTGCATCTGCCTTTTCAGCTTTGCTCAAAAATTTTCAAAAGGATTGAGATCAGGGCCTTATGATGGCCAATCCAAAACATTGACTTTGTTATCCTTAACCCACTTTGTTAACATTTTAGCAGTATACTTCGTGTCATAAATGTGATTCAAATGTTATGTAAAATGTTCCCAATAAAAGCTTCAATTCATTCCACAATAAAAGCAAGTCCCCACTCAGGTCTGTCATCTGTTAATGGAAATATAGGGGATTTCCATGTTACTTGTAGTACAAAGGCTCTGTAAAAGTGCTATAGCTCCTTGCCCCCCCCCAAAAGAAATTCAGAAAATTTTGTGCTTCCAAATCCAAATGTCCCCCCCTTTTCTGAGTCTCACAGTGTACATAATCCACAGTTAGTGTTCACATGTTTTGCATTTCTGTAGCAATGAGAGCCCGTCTAATTCTGAAGTGCATGAGCTGGGCATAATGTACGGGAGCTATAATGGCAGTTTGCAATTTTCACTTAGCAACATCCACTGCTGCTTGTTTTTGGAAAACACCCATGGAGTCAAAATCATCACTACAGCTGTGGATAAATTTCCAAAGAGGTATAATTTCCAAAATGGGGTCACTTGAGGGGGATTTTGCTCTTCTAGCACTTGGGGGCTCTGTATATGGAGTCTGCAAGCAATTATAGAAAATTCTGTGCTCCAGGATGCCTCCTGTATAACAGCACTGCTTAGCCATACGACGACACTCGGGAGGGACGGAGCACTATTTTCTCTTCCACCTCTATTGCAAATAGTGCTCTGTCCCTCCTGAGTGTTGTCGTATGGCTAAGTAGGGCTGTACAGCCACATGGGGTGTTTCTCCATTCAGCAGAAATTGTGGGACAAATTTTGGTGCCATTTTTACCTATTTCCCAGTGTGAAAATGAAAAATCTGGGGCTAGAACAAAATTTTGGTGGTAAAAATGTAATAATTGTTTTCTTCATTGCTCAATAGTATAAAATTCTGTGACCCACCTGTGGTGCAATATGATCACTGCACCCCTATGTGAATACATTGAGGGGTGTAGTTGGTAAAATGGGGTCTCTTCAGGTTGGTTCTGCTGTTCTGTCATCTCAGGGACTCTGCCAAAGTGACATGGCACATTCAAACCAGTCAAGCAAAATGTGAACTCCAATATAGCATTTCTTCCCTTCAGAGCTTTGCACTGAGCAACAAAAGTAGTTTTTGACCACATATGGGACATACTCAAGAGAAATTGCACAACAAATTTTGGGGTCCATTTTCTCCTGCAATCCTTGTGAAAATAAAAAAATTTGGGGCTAAAATAAAATTTTTCTGGGAAAAATATAATTTTTTTTATTTTCACAGCTCTCCATTATAAACTTATGTGAAGCAGCTTGGAGTTCAAGGTGCTCACCACACATCTATTTACATTCCTTGAGGGGTCTAGCTTCCAAAATGGTGTCACTTGTAGGGGTTTTTCACTGTTTAGGCACATTAGGAGCTCTCCAAATGAGACATGACACCCGTAGACCATGCCATCAAAGTCTGTGCTCCAAAATTTCACTCCTTCCTTTCTGAGCCCGCTGTGAGCCCAAACAGTGGTTTACCCCCACAAGCGGTATCGGCATACACAGGAGAAATAGCAAAACAAATTGTATGGTGCAGTATCTCCTGTTATCCTTGTAAAAATGCAAAATTTGGGGCTAAAAAACATTTTTGTGGAGAAATGTGATTTTTTATTTTCACAGCTCAATGTTAGAAACTTCTGTCAAGCACCTTGGGGTTCAAGTTGCTCACCATATATCTAGATAAGTTACCTGAATGGGTCTAGTTTCCAAAATGGTGTCACTTGTGGGGATTTCCACTGTTTAGGCACATCAGGAGCTCTCCAAACGCAGCATGGCATCCACTAATTATTCCAGCAAATTTTGCAATGAAAAAGTCAAGTGGTGCTCTTTCTTTAACCTGAGGGGTTAACACAATCACAGGAGACAGGGAGTGATTAGCAGAGCCCCAAGGGGATTGTGGGAAACTTGTTTACATTCTTGCAACAGCCGAAAGGGATGAGTTGTGTATGATCTGTCTCTAAAATATGTTCAGGCAAGTGAACCATAGGGACACAGGATTCCATTACAGAGTGGAGCTGGGCTAATCCCTATACTGCTACTGGAGAAAGTCTATCAGGAGTAGGAAGATAAGTAGGATAAGAAGTTGGGTTACAGAGATAATCTCCCTCAGCAAACCCTCCCCCCTCCTCCATCTCACTGTGCTAGAAGAAATGCTGTGTGCTGCTGTGCCTTTGTAAAGAGTCTTTATCTGTGCTGAACTGTGCTAACAAAAGAGACTGTTAAGGTACTGCCACACTAAACAATCCCGCTAGCGATCACGATAATGACACATACTAATGCGATCGCTAGCGGGATTGTTTCTATATCGCTAGTAGCAGCCTAATTAAGCGTCGTTAAGGACGCTATCGCGGTTAGCGATCTCCTTAACGACTTTAGCGGTACAAAAGTACCGCTAAATCGCTAACAAAAGGTGCTACACTCAGCGATATATACTTACCAGCGGGGCGCCGACGATAAAAATAGGGTCCGGAACGATGAGAACGACGAGCGAGATCACAGCAGGATCTCAGCAGGGGCCACGTCGCTGGTAGATGCCGCACACAACAACATCGCTAACGGGATCGCTAAATAGTGACGTTTTTTAGCGATCCCGTTAGCGATGTTGTTTAGTGTGGCATACCCTTTAGTCAATGTGCCTCTAAGAAGCAGCTGTATTGTTTATGAAGCCTGTGCTTAAGAGACTTGAATTGTACTGAATGTGCTGTGATTAGGGTTGAGCATTCCGATACTGCAAATATCGGGTATCGGCCGATATTGGCTGTATCGGAATTCCGATTCCGAGTTCCGATATTTTCGTCTTATCGGATACCGGAATCGGGATTGTCACTGTCACTGTCAGTGTCCGTCGGTCGGGTCTGTCAGGAGTCAGCGGCACTTACCTGTCAGAAGATCTCCGGCGGTCACGTCCTGGACTGCTTGATGGCCGCAATCTTCTTTCCCCGGCGGTCACATGCAGTTTCTCGCGATAACTGCAGTGACTGCTGGGTAATCCCGGCCGTAAAGCAGTCAGTCCGATGACGTCACCGCCGGGGAAGCAGGTAATCAGCTGTGCTGCGTCGCGATGACAGGCTCTGCCTGTCATTGCGATGTAGCAGAGTTGGATCGTCGTGGGACTGTCGTTATGGACTGCGTCGGACAGGTGGTATACTGTTGGTTTGTTTTTTTTTCTTTTTTTACAGGAGATCGATGGCGTCGCAGGAATGAGAGTACAATAAAATTAATGAAAACTGTGTTGTCTCTTTTATTTCATTAAAATACTTTTTTCTTGCTTTGTCTTTTTTTTATGCATTTAATAACTTTGGGATTAATAATGGATCGGTGTCTTATTGACACCTCTCCATTATTAACCGGGCTTATTGTCACCGTGCAATCAACGGTGACATTAACCCCTTATTACCCCGCTTGCCACCGCTACAGGGCAAGTGGGAAGAGCCGGGTAAAGTGCCACAATTGGCACATCTTTTGATGCGCCAAATGTGGGGCTGCTGTAGCCTGGTATTATCAGGCTGTTGAGGGCCAAAATCCATGGGCCTTGACAGTCTTTTAATACCAGGCCGCAGCAGTCTGCATTTTACTTGGCTGGTTAACAAAAATAGGGGGGATCCCCACGCCGTTTTTTTTTTCGAGGGGATCCCCTATTTTTGTTAACCAGCCAAGCTAAGCAGACTGCTGTGGCCTGGTATTATCAGGCTTGCAAGGTCCATGGATATTGGATCCTTACCAGCCTGAAAAACCAGGCCTCAGCGGTCTGCTTCATCTGGCTGGTTAACAAAAATAGGGGGGACCCCATGCCAATTTTTTTCGAGGGGATCCCCTATTTTTGTTAATCAGCCAAGATATGCAGACTGCTGTGGCCTGGTATTATCAGGCTGGCAAGGTCCATGGATCTTGGCTCCTTAACAGCCTGAAAATCCAGGCCTCAGCGGTCTGCTTCATCTGGCTGGTTAACAAAAATAGGGGGGACCCCACGCCAATTTTTTTCGAGGGGATCCCCTATTTTTGTTAATCAGCCAAGATATGCAGACTGCTGTGGCCTGGTATTATCAGGCTGGCAAGGTCCATGGATCTTGGCTCCTTAACAGCCTGAAAATCCAGGCCTCAGCGGTCTGCTTCATCTGGCTGGTTAACAAAAATAGGGGGGACCCCACGCCAATTTTTTTCGAGGGGATCCCCTATTTTTTTTAATCAGCCAAGATATGCAGACTGCTGTGGCCTAGTATTATCAGGCTGGCAAGGTCCATGGATCTTGGCTCCTTAACAGCCTGAAAATCCAGGCCTCAGCGGTCTGCTTCATCTGGCTGGTTAACAAAAATAGGGGGGACCCCACGCCATTTTTTTTTCGAAGGGAACCCCTATTTTTGTTAATCAGTTCCCTCTGACGTCACTGATTGTGTCCCTGGCTGACCTGAAGTGAAAGTGGAAAGCAATCAATTAAGCTTTCCACTTAAGGGCCCGTCTCACATAGCGATATCGCTACCGAGATCGCTGCTGAGTCACTAGTTTTGTGACGCAGCAGCGAGCTCACCAGCGATATCGCTGTGTGTGACATTCAGCGACGATCAGCCCCCCTGCCGGGTATCGCTGATCGTCGCTGAAATGTCAGGACCTTTTTTTGATCGCTGGTTTCCCGCTGACAGGCACGCATCGCTGCGTGTGACAGGCGGGAGACCAGCGATCCGCTGGTAACCAAGGTACACAGCGGGTTTCCAGGCGCGGGGCTGTGCCTAGAAACCCGCTGTGTACCTTGGATACCAGCGCCCTGATGCAGGGAGCTGGTATCCAAGGTACACAGCGGGTTTCCAAGCACTGCGCGGTGCCTGGAAACCCGCTGTGTACCTTGGTTACCAGCGGATCGCTGGTCTCCCGCCTGTCACACGCAGCAATGCGTGCCTGTCAGAGGGAAACCAGCGATCAAAAAAAGGTCCTGACATTTCTGCGACGATCAGCGATACCCGGCAGGGGGGCTGATCGTCGCTGAATGTCACACACAGCGATATCGCTGGTGAGCTCGCTGCTGCGTCACAAAACTTGTGACTCAGCAGCGATCTCGGTAGCGATATCGCTATGTGAGACGGGCCCTTAAGCGATGTTACCCGCAGTGTCGCTGTCCCAGATCGCTGCCTGAGCTGCCTGTTTGGCAGCTCAGCAGCGATCATGTAGCGATACACCAGCGATCCTGACAAGTGCATATCGTTGTCGGGATCGCTGGTGTATCGTTATGTGACACCCAGCCTTTACTCTCCTGTCAGGCAGGAGAGGAACTCATTCATTTGGGGTTTACTGTGAGGCTGCAGCATTAGCTGCGGTCCCTGCAGTAAACATTAACCCTTTCTGAAGGATTACACCGTGGGACCTGACTGTGCATGGGATAGGTAAGAATAATTTTGCTTTTTTTTTATTTATTTTATTACAGGAAATGGTTTTTGCAGTAAAATAAAATATGGTCAAAAACATGTGTCTTTATTTCATTAAAATGATTTTTAATTAAAGTGTGTGTGTTTTATTTTTATTTCATGCAATAGGATTAATAATTGATAGTTGTCTAATTGACAGCTCTCAATTATTAACCTGGCTTAAGGTCACCTTTCAATAGCAAGGTGGCTTTAACCCCATATTAACCCATTCGCCACCGCTACAGGGCAATGGGAATAGACGGGCAAAGTGCCAGAAAGGGCGAATCTAATTATAGATTTGTCTTTCCTGGGGTGTCTGGGGGCAGATGTTAGTAGCCGGGGGGGGGCAAAAATAATGGTCCCTCTCTGGGCTATTATTATCTGCCCCCACTCACTGGCTTTGTCTGTCTGGTTGCGAAAATAGGGCGGGAGCCCACGCATTTTTTTTCAGCAATTTTACACCTCATATATATATATATACATGTCATTGAATTTGTGACACATATATATATATATTTATATTTGTAGTTCATACACTTCTACATAGTATAATAGCCGCTAATTCAATTGCCGGCTTTTGTGAAAATGCAGAACCCGACATGAAATGACACTTGGTGTACATAGGGTTAACCATGTCTTTTCATGTCCTTTGCTATCTAATTTGCACAAACAATTAAATCAGTCTATGTGTGCAAAATTTCACACCTGTAGGGGTTAATTAAAGGTGTAAATTCGTAGCAAAAAAGTCCGTTTTTTTTACAACGAATTTACACCTTTAATTAACCCCTACAGGTGTGAAATTTTGCACACATAGACTGATTTAATTGTTTGTGCAAATCAGATAGCAAACGACATGAAAAGACATGGTTAACCCTATGTACACCAAGTGTCATTTCATGTCGGGTGCTTCTGTCTTTTCACTGAAGCCGGCTTTACCCGGCAATTGAATCAGAGGATATTTTACTATGTAGAAGTGTATAAACTATACATATATGTATATATATATGTCACAATGACATGTATATATATATATATATGTATTCTATGTGTGTATATTAGTGTTTACAAGGAAAGAATGGGGTTTTTTTAGTTGCGATATTTTGTTCCCATAGACTTACATGGGACTTCCGGTATCGGTATCGGGTATCGCCGATATTTTAGTGATATCGGCGATACCATTCCGATTCCGATACTTTAGGATATCGGAAAGTATCGCTCAACTCTAGCTGTGATATTAAACTGCACTGTTCATCTGTTCTTGAGGACTGTATCAATTGTATCTGTGTGAGCAAGTGGATCCATCTTGTGCCTTGTAGTACTTGGTCACCCTGAGTAACAGTTCCCCCAGAGTTCCAAAGAATACATGAGACCTGTTCAGCCCCTATCTGAACCTAGCGGCATACACATAAGACTTCCATATTCCAAAAATTCCTGTGAAACGCATGAAGGATTAATAAACTTCTTGAATGTGTTTTTGAGCATCTAGAGGGCTGTAGTTTTTAGAATAGTGTCCTTTTTTGTGTTTTTTCTCATATACACCCCTCAAAGTCACTTCAAATGTGATTTGGTCCCTAAAAAATGGTTTTGTAAATTTTGTTGGTAAAATGAGAAATTGCTTATCAACTTTTAACCCTTATGACTTCCTAAAAAACACCCCATTATGTTTCAATATATGTGCTATTTTGACATATGAGAAATATTATTTATTAACTATTATGTGTGATATACCTCTCTGATTTAAAGGCTTTAAAAGACAAAATTTTCACCAAATTTCCATTTTTTTTTCACAAATAAATGCAAGTTATATCAAAGAAATTTTACTACTACTCATGAAATATAATATGTCATCAAAAAAAGCAGTCTCAGAATCAGTGGAATCCGTTAAAGCGTTTCAGAGTTATTATGTCATAAATTGACACTGGTCAGCTATTGTAAAAATTAGCCTGGTTGAAAGACTTTGGGGGGTAAAAGGGTTAAAGTAAAAAAAAATTTGAATGCATATGTTGTTGGCTTTTGTGTGGTCCAGGGCGATCACTATTTCAGAAACCATGCAATCATATTGTCTGTGACTCACAGGAACAGAACTGGTTGTCCGCTCCATTGTCACAACGATCCAGTGCTATAGGGGCTCAATAGCTGGAATTGGAGCTTTCTGTGGTCCTGACTGTTATGCAGGAGTATGTCTGTCATGGCAGCCATTTTTCTGCTGTTGATTGTGGGCATCACCGTTATTATAGAGCATCATGCAGGAATTTACACCTCACTGATTAGTACATACACTGAAATATTTTTCAGTTATGTGGTTAGAGTCATCAATTAATTTTTCTAAGGTTATACTTGAAAAAACATAAATACTTTAAAGAAATATGAAATAATTCTGGATATAAAAGAAAGAAAAAAACACAGGAGG
The DNA here is from genome assembly GCA_033576555.1 of Oophaga sylvatica. Classification (NCBI taxonomy): domain Eukaryota; kingdom Metazoa; phylum Chordata; class Amphibia; order Anura; family Dendrobatidae; genus Oophaga; species Oophaga sylvatica. The sequence goes on from JARQOD010007669.1 coordinate 34,885, forward strand.
AACTGCAAAGTGCTGTCTGATTTCCTAATTACTATGAAGAATACGCCTGTGTCTAAACTCCCAGCTTCTGTCTTTGAGTCAGCTGCGTCTCACGCTGAAATTCATACATAAAACATTAAACACATATGGCATCTTGTGGTTGCAGGGTCTCCGGAGAGAATAGCCATGCTGCTCTTTTACACTGTGCAAAATTGCAGGAGTGAAATAAAAACAGAATATATACATGGCATTTGATGAATAAGAAGGAAAATTAAATCCATCAGAGAACTTATTATTATTTATCTCTTTTTCCAAGATTATAATACAAAATATGAAAAAAACCAAACGAGCTACACATACAGAAACAAGTCAACATGGAAAGTAAATTATTATGCAAATCAATTGCAATTCATGAACTTATGATTCAGCTTTGAAGAAAAGAATTTCAGCATCAGGATCTTCGATTAAAATCTGATTTTATTAGGTAAGCATTAAAAAGTTGCAAACTGTTGTATAGGAATGTCTGGCAAATGCGTTTCAGACTGTCGTCCTTAGTCATTGCAATGACTAAACACAGCAGTCTGAAATGCATGTGCTACGTATTCCTATACAGGAGTTGCAACTTTTTTAACTATTTATCTAATAAGTTGAGATTTTAATCGAAGACCCTGATGCTGGAATCTCTTTTCTTCCACTTGCTTCTCCTACGGCTCTGCTGGTCTCTGTGCTTCAGATTTTCATATGGGCGAGCTGACACTTTTTGCACTTCTTTCTCGTCTGTGATTCAGCTTCTTCCATATTGTTGGGTGCTCATATCTATAAAAAATGAGGTTGAGGGAACTTGTGGACAATCAAAAATCAAAAAATCGTAAATGTAATTGAGACAAACTGATATGATTTGATAGAATTGTTACATTTCGCCCATTAACCAAATCACTGCTTGATTTGTAAACCTGTTGAGCAATGGGGAACATCTTCTCTCCTTTCTGCAGCATTGCTGCAGCGAAAGCTGTCCTATTGTTACCTGGCATTTCACCAATAGTTGGATGCACGGTGATGATGTGACCAAGGCTGTCAAAATTTTATTGTTGCTTGCTAATTTTATCATCCAGATATGGCTATACCAAAAATGATTAATCACAACTTCAAGGTAGCAAGATAGTAATTTAGTGCTATGAGAGTAACATAACAAAAATTGCATGATGCAACCAATAAAAAATACATGTAATCAATGCACTAAATAATAGTGTCTACCTTGTTTTTTTTCCTTAAAGGGGTTGTCTGGGCTTTCTGTACAATTAATGTGTTGTGGTGTTGTTGTGCAGATGAAGGGAACTCCAGAAGGCCACACAGAGATGCTGGATGGTAGGTTTAAACAGCCATACTTTATTTTCGTTCGTCTCTCCTGCTCCCCTTACCCAGGACTTCCTGCTCCTGCCCTTTTCTCCTCCTCCCCATTACATCATTGTTACTAGGGAGAAGCTGAAACAAGAATAATAGCAAGTCAATCACAGATATAGTAACAACATCACATCTCTCCTCTTCTCACCAAACAAAACAACATTATAACTGGATAAACGGTCCAAAAGTTCACATTAGTATGAAGGATTTATTTATTTTTTTTTTTTTTTTACTGCAGAACATAGTCCAAGAGGTGGGCTGGCGGTCTACGATTTGCCCTCGCTGGATAGCGGTGAGACATCACAGTCCCAGATGAACTTTCTGAGTCCCCTGAGGTATCCTCCCTTGGAACTGCTGAGCTCTGGGGATCCGGCAGGACGTCATCGCTTGCCTCGTCTGTTTCTGGGACATAGTCGCAAAGTTTTTTAAAATGGACACGTTCCTTGTGACTTGGCGACCGTGATCTTGAGCAGTAACCATGGTGCCTTGACTTGTGTGACCTGAAAGGGTTCAGGATAGTATTGTGATGCAAACTTGTCTCTAGGTCTTAGCCTTTTTACCAGGACCCAATCTCCCACCAATACTTCCGGTGGCTTGCAACGATACTGCTCTTTTCTCATACCTCTCATCTTTTGTTTGGATTGGCTCCTTTTACAAATTTGGGGGGTTTAAAGGGCCTGCGGAACGCTCGGGGGTTTTACAGCAAGGGCCCGTTGAACAGCGCAGTGGCAGGTGGGGCCCAGTAGTAGAATGGGGGGGTCTCTGTCTGTCTAAGAAATCTGTGTAAAACTCTTGCTGAAAAATCCTTTTGCTCCATGGTTTTGCGATCCTAAAAATTTGTTTATTGATTGCATGAAACCCTTCCCCCTTCACCTTGGCCTGAGGCCATAAGAGTTATTTTCCTGGGTGAAAACCCAAAAAGGTTGCAATGATCGAAAGTCGTGCTATTAAAAGGGGGGGGGGTCATTGTCGGCTTCATGTTTCCGGTAGCCATAGCCGAAAGATCTTGTCTAATTTTGGTATAAAGCCCTGGCAAGGTTGTCGAAAAAAAGTTCAATTTACTGGGAAAACCCGAATAGTTTATCCATGACAACCAGCAGAAGGAGTGATCCCGGGGGAATTTTTAAAAACAGAAATTTAAAAACTAACAGCAACCAGGGGGCCCCCTGGCAGGGGGGGCATTTGTAGGGGGCGCGTCATGGCAATTTTTATTTTCTTGGGGAAGGGAAAGAATTTTTTTAAAGAGGGCCTCTACTTTTTTGGGCCCAGTCCTGGAAAACCAGACTTTCTCTTTTCAAAAATTGCTTTGTTTTCACCCCCCCCTTGGGTGAGCCTCGTGGGCCAGATCCAGTTTTTTTCTGCTTTGAAGTTTTTTGGGGGTTTTTACCACCCGGGTTTTTACGAACAGTAATTTAATCAGGGCACGGGGGAGATAAAGTGTGCATTTAAAAAAGGCTTCGTAGGTTGTTTGATCCGGTGTTTGGGGGCGGGGCTTCAGCAAGAAAAGGGGTCCAATTTTTTTGATTTAACGTTCCTTTTAACTAACTGGGAAATGGTGATTTTGGGGGAACCACCGTTTGTTTTATTTCCTCCATAGTCCCTAAACTTTTTGGCCCCAGAATGTGCCCAAAAATTTTAAAAATTTTTTTGTTTTCCCCTGAAAGGTTTGTTTCGGGGATGTGCCTTGGAAAATTTGTGGGTTTTTTGGGTATCTCGAAAAAAATAGGGTTTTTTTAACCGGGTTTAAACCCGCTCCTGCCTCGTATCTAAAACCCAAACTGGAAATTCTGTAGGCGGGCAACCGTGGTTTAAAATCGTGGGGGGGCTTTTAAGAAAAGTTTGTTGAAAAGGGAATTTTAAACGGTTTGTGGTCGCTTAATCCGGGGAATTTTATGTCCCATAAGGTAACGGGAAAATGAAGGCCTTTCCCCACACAAAAAATTCCCTTTCAGTTTGTGAATTTCGTTGTTCTGTCTCTTTTAACTTTGCTTTCATAGGAAATGGTTAAAAAAAAGGTTTCCTTTCTTTGGGGCAATTTTTGGGGAGAATTGCCCCCAAAGGCCCCCCCGGACTAAACGGGCCCTCGTCAGCTCTGTGGACTTTTTGAGGGTCAAAATAGGCCAGGACGGGTCGCCCAGGCAGACCGGGGCTTTTATGGAAAAACGAAAAGCGGGGTTGGGGGTTTTGTTGTCCA
>JARQOD010007670.1:0-38444 GCA_033576555.1 Oophaga sylvatica
CCAAACAGCAGCGTCCGATGTTAAAAGCATAGTGGGGGGGAAATTTGGGGGGAACCCCCTTTCCACCTGCGTAACAACCCGCGGTGGAAAACTGCTTTTAAAAGGGCTTTGCGGGCGTTTTTTTAGACCCCCAGGTGCCCGGTATTGCGGCGACGGTGCGTCCCCAAAAACAAAAAAAAAAAGGGGGGTTGCCCCCCGGGGCCCCTTTCGGGGGGTTTTGGGGGGTTGTCCTAAAAAACCCCCAAAAAATCCCGGGATAAAGGGGGGGGGGTTTGACGGGGGGAAATTTTCCCCCTTGCCCAAAACGTAGGGTTTCCCGGCCGTGGAAATATTTCGGGTAGACAGGCCCGAGGGAAAATGACACCCCCCCCAGACAGACTTCGACGAGGGGGCCCCACGGGGGTTGAAACCCGGGGATTTTGGGCCCGGGGATTTTTGTGGGGCCCATTCGGGCCCCGGGGGTAGCAAGGCTCAGCAGAGAACATGGGACAGGGCCCCCGGGCGAACTCAGACGTGGGGGTTTCATCACGGGTTAGGGGTCCGGGGGGTTTTGGGGAGGGGGATACTTGGGGGCCCCCTCTCTAGGCCCCCGGGTCACGGGTGCAGGGGGGAACATCAGCCCCCGGGAAAGGGTTTCACACGGCCCCCAAGGGGGGAAGGGCGGGAAATTTGGGAAAATCAGGACCAGATGGATCTAGGACACAGGCCCCGGGAAAAGGAAAAACAGGAACGGATTGGATTCGGGAGTCGGAAAAACAGAAGGAAAAGGACTGGAAAACAACCCCCGGTTTGGGGTTTTCGGGGGGGCGGGGGAAAAGGGGGCGAAACAGGGTTTTGGATACGGCGGGGTAAAAACCGGCATCGGACTCCGGAATTGGCCCCCAAAAGGGGCCCCGGAAAAACCCCAGGGGGGAGTTTGGGAAAGGGGGGAAAACTAAATGGTATGGGGAAACGGTTGGCAGGGGCTAGGGGGAAGGGACGGGAAAAAACCCGGAACAGGATTGGATTCGGGAGCCCGGAAACCGACAGGAAATGGGGGTTTTGGGGGGTTTGGGGAAAAAAAGGGAAAACATGGTTTTGGATCTCGGGGGGTCGGAACCGGAGGGAAAATAGGAAACGGTTTGGGGGCTCGGATTTGGGGAAAAGACGGGAAACCCTGGTTTGGGATCCGGGAAAAAACGGCGGGCCCCCACGGGCTCGACCCCGGGCTTTGGGCCCATCGAGGGGGGGGACATCGGGCCCAAAAAAGGCGGACCGAAAAGGCAGGGAGGTGGGCCCGGGTTGGAAGGGGGCCGGGGGCATGGGCCCATGGCATGGTCTCAGGGATCCGGACATCTGGCAGGAACCCGAAAAGGAACCCCGGGGGCTGGGCCCCCCCCAGGTAAAACGGGAGCTGGGGGGATTGACAGAAGTTTTGAGACAGAGTAACAAAAACCCCAAACCCCCGGACCCCCTTCCAAGAAAACGGGGGTTTTATAAGCAATTTTTTCACAGCATGGCACAGGGTTTTGGGGACTAGGGATTTGGAAAAAAAAAGGGGGGAAACCTTTCAGAGCGGGAAGGTTCCCCCAAGACCGGGGTTAGGTAATTAGAACGCGGGAAAAAGGGGGTGGAAAAAACCCAGAGGAACGGTTTTTGGGGGAAATTTCCCCCCAGATAGGCGGAACACAAACCAGTTAACTTTCAGGTACGGATGCGATCCGGAGGGGGTTTGGGGGTAAAAGGACACCCAAAACAGGCCGGGAATACCCCTAGGAAGGCGATTGGGTAATCACCCCCGCTAGGGGGAAACACAAGACACAGTTCACCCCTTCGGGGCCCCCGGGTTAGACGGGGATAGGATTCAAAAAATTAGAAAAAACCCGGAAAAAGGCTGGTATCCCCCCCTTGGGAAAACGGCGATTGGGTAATCGCCCCAGCATGGCAAAACAAAGACACGTTCGACTTTCAGGTCCCGGGTTACCCCCAGGATCGGGATTCGGGAAAAACAAATAAAAGGGGGAAAAACGGCGGGGTAGCGCCTCGGAGGGCGAGGGTAAAAACCCCCGGGGAAAGAAAACAAGACGGGAAAAAGGGGGGAATCAGCTCTCCGGCTGATCTCACTCAAGCAGGGCTAAAACCCAAACACAGGTAGGGGGGGAAAAATAATGCCCCTTTAATTTTAAAAAGTCTGGCCCCCCCACTAGGGGGGGAACTTTATAATATGCTTCACGCGATAGGGGGAGCAGTAATTTTAGAAACCCCAATCCACATAAAAGCAGGACAGGTGGGGGCCCCCCCCCTATGCGGGCCCCGCAGCTAAAAAAGGGGGGCCCCCAAAAATGGCCCGCTCCCCCAAAACCCCTGAAAATCATGCACCAAATGAAAAGGACTTTGCAAGACGGACGGTTTTTTAGCAGGTCAGGGGGAAATTTCGGGGGGTTTATGAAAAGGGGGACCCCCCACGAAGAGGGGACCCGCCCAGCGGGAACTGAGAGCACCCAAGGTAACGACAAAGTACCCAGTGGTTGGGGGGGAAAAAGGAAAAAAGGGTTTAAAGAAAAAAAACAGCGAGAAAACGGGGAAAACCCCCAAAATCAGAATCCAGGTTACAAGTACCCCCCCCCTAACCCCCTTCTAAACCCAAAATAAAAAAAAAAAACCCCCAAAAAAATTTCCCTTTGGGGTTTTGGGGGAAGTCCCATAGTTCACAATATGGCAGCAAGTTAAAAATTTTTAAACCCCAAGTCCCCAAAGGGGGGGAAAAGAGCTCTTTGCCCCCCCTTTAAAGGGGGACCAATAGTCTTTTCGAATCGGTGGAGTTGGAGAAAGTCCCCCCCGCCGCACATGCCAGGGGGGGTCCATGGGGCCCAGCTTTTTTTAGGCTTCCCCCCGGCCCGTGGGCGCCGGCATGGCATAGTTGCCTAGTGCCAATTTTCCCCGCCGCCGCCCCGGGCGCGGAGGCATGGGTCCCCCCTGATAAGGAAAAAAGGGCCCCCGGCCCCCCAGGGAAACCCCGGGGTGCCCCCAAATGGGAAGGGCCCGACCCGGGTCCGTGGGGAGTGAGATGTGGGAAGGGCGTGGGGGGCTAGAAAACCGCAAACTTCAGGTTTAAAAAGAAACATAAAGTTTTCTTAAGAAACCGTTTCATAAACAAACAAGACCCGGGTGTTTCCCCAAAACAGAGAAGGGTACAGACTCAGAAAAAAGACGAGTGGGGAGGACATCCCCGGGGAGGGGTGGGGTTTTTTCGGGGAGGGGGATACTTGGGGTCTCTAGGCCCCAGGGTAGCACGGCTCAGAGGAAAACGGGGACCCCCGGGCCTAGACGATTTGCCCATGGGGGGGTCACCCCGGGGGTTTATGGGAAATCCCCGGGTATCTGGACGGGCTACTAGTTTTGGGACCTCGGCGGGGGGCAGGTCCCCGGAGAACATCGACACCCCCCCGGGGAAGCAGCGAGGGGGGGCATCAGGGTTGATGAATCCAGGGTTTTTTGGCCCCGGGGATCTAGGAAAGGCCCTTTTCCCCCGGCCTGGGGTTTAAAAAGGGCCCCAGGAGAACATCAGGGCCCGACCCCGGCAGACGTTATCACGGGGGGGCCAAGGGGGAAGGAGGACTCGGGAAAAATTTAGGAAAGGGTGGTTCGGGGGCCGGAACCCCGGGGGGGAAATCGGAACAGGTTTTGGGTCTCAGGGAGTAGGAAAACAGAAGGAAACGGGCTGGAAATCGGCCCCGGTTTTGGGTTCAGGGAGTCGGGGAAACCCGGGCGGGAAAAATGGTTGGATAAGGGGCCCCGGATGGAAACGGGGGAGGGGTTGGGGAAACTGGAAACCCATCAGGGGCCCGGGGATAAAGGGAGAGGGTGGTAGGACCCCGGGAAACTGGAAGTGGTCATCGGGGAAAGGTTCAGGCATGGGGCAAAAGGGGGCCCCCACAGGAACAGGGGTTGGTTTTTGGGGGTTTAGGAAAACCCGACAGGAACAGGTTTTGGGTCTAGGGAGTCCCAAACCCCAAAAAGGGAAAAGGTTTTTGGGTTTTCGGGGGGCAAAACCCCGGAGGAACATAGGGGAAAAGGATTGGGTCCCCGGGAAAACAAGGGAAAACAGACGGAAAAGTATGGAAATATTATGTATTCCATTATTAAAAATATATTCAATATAGTATTCACGTTCCCTTTTGGTGATCCATTTTCAAAAAAACCCGTGCCACTATTTTTGGCAGATATAATCAGTCGTTTTAAAAAATTTGGCCCCCTAAGACCTTCTTTTAAGGAACAAATGCTAAAATACAAAATTCCCATTAGATATCGTTTTTTAAAATTAAAATTTGCAAAGGAAAAAATCACAAAAATATAAACAAAAATTTTGCAACTTCAGTTTTTTTAAACAGGTTTCATAATTTTCATATTTTCCTAGAAACCCAAAAATCTGGGGTTTTTTAAATTTTATTTAAATTTACTAAAAAAACCCCCCTTTTTTTTAAACGAAAAAACCCCTTTAATAAAAAAAAAAATGATGTCTTGAGAACTGTTATATGACCTTTCGTGGGACGTCCTTTTTTCTGAGGTAAAAAGGGGCATTATATAGGTTTTGGACCCGGGGGAAACGCCCAAAACGGTTTTTTTTTCCCCAAATTTTAAAATTTCCCCTACAGTTGGCCCCCGCAGGGGGCTTTTTACGAAAAAAGCACGGGATGGGGGAGGAAGGGCGGGGGGGTTTTGGCCCCCCCCCTTTGGGCCCCGGGCGGAGATGCGTCCCCCCCGTAAAAGGAAGAAAACTTTGTCATCTTACCCCCTGTTCCTGTGCCCAGGGCCCGGGTACCTTCCGCCGGGCGGCGTGGTCATCCCCCTTCCCGGTTGTGAAAAAGTCCATACCCCCTTTCCCCAAAAGCCCCTGGGTATAAGCCCCCTTGGTTGTCTGGTGTATATTTTTTATGTTTTTTGTGAACCCCCGGGGAAATTTGGGGAAATGACTGTGTTTTTTTTCTTGCTAATTTTTGGGGGCCTTTTTATAAACAAAAAAGACAATTGCTGCTTTTAAAAACCCCAGTAAAAAAATTGCACCGGGGGCCATCCCAGTTTAAATCAAAGTGAAGGGGGGGGGTTTGGTTTTTTGGGTAAGTACGCAGATTTTTTCCTTTTGGGGGGGGGTTATCCCAAAAAAAAGTTTTGGGGAAAAAAGGGCTTTGTTCGGTTAGTTTTGCAAAAACTTTCACGCAGGGAGGTTTTAATTAAAGGAGGGCGAAACTTTTTTTTGGGTAAGTTTCACAAAATTGTCCCGCAGGGGGGATCCAGCAAATCAGACGTGGTGGGAGATTTTTTTGAGGCTATTTCAGATTACGTGACGGGGGCACCGGAGGGTACGGTACAGACGATAGGGTTGAGCTTCGCCCGCTCATGCAATTGGGGTTTATATTCCAGAGCGCTTGTATGTGTCCAGATCATAAAAAGGGGTTGTATTCCCCCCGGGGGCTGTTTCATTGCGTATAGTACTGTCGTTTTTAAAACACTTTCCCCCCCGCTCTGTCATTTAAATCTTCAGAGCAGGGGCTGGGCAGCAGCGAGAAAAAACCCCCTTTTACCCCCCCCCCTTTCTAATACGTTAATTAGGTTTTGTTTTTGGTTTTTTTTTTATTCTTTTTTTTTTTTAAGTATTTTTTTGGGAAAAGGGTTTTTAAAGTGAAAATTCTAAAGGTTCAGGGCTGAACATATTTATTTTTTTTTTTTTTTTTTTTTTTTGAGGGTAATAATAAAATTTTTTTTTTTTTTTGTAGTTTTCTGGATAGGACAGAAGCAGAGTTAGGAAGGGGGGGGGGAAGCGCCCAGCCTTCAGGTTTTTTAATTGGGTTTTTTTAAAAGGGTTTTTTTCAAAAGTTTTTTGTTTAAAAAAGGTTTTTTTTTTCTCCCCTTTTTTTGGGGAATTTTAAAAATTTTTTTTTATGTTTTTTTTTCTGAGGGTTTTTTTTCAAAAAACTAATTTTGTTTTTAAAATTTTTTTTTAAAAAAATTTTTTAAAAAATTTGGAGGGGGGGTTTTTTTTTAAAAAATTTTTTTAGAGCTTTATTTTTTCCAGCCTTTTTTTTTTTTTACAAGCTTGCCTTAAAAAAGGGACTAGATAAGGAAAATTTCAGGTGAGGGAGAGGGGGAAACAAACAAAAACAAGGGGGGTCTGAGTACCCCCGTCGGGATTTGGCGGAAAATTTTGAAAATGTTTTTGGGGAAAAGACACATAAAAGAAAACGAAGGGTGGGGGTGTGAATAGAATGTCGGTACGGGGGAAGAAAAAAACAGGCAGTTTCGCTATAATAAAAAAGTTTTTTTTTGTTTTTTTTTTTATTTAAAAGGGGAACGGAAAGTTTATGATTCCATTGCTATTTAAAAAAGCGGGTGGGATCGTGAAAAAAATACGAAAATTAATTTGAAGGCCCCGGAATTGGTTTTTTTTTTTTTTTTTTTTTGGAAAAAATTTGAAAAGGTGTTAATCATCTTTTGAAAAAAGGGTCACGAATGCCCCCAAGGAAAAATTTAGAGTCAAACACCCTTTCCCCCAGGGGAGCAGGGCCCGGGGTTTGGCTGTCCAATTTAGAAAAAAGTTTTTAAAAGGGGAAAAAAGCTCCCCCCTCCCCCAGGGAGGGAAAGGGATTTTTTTTCAACCACCCCCCTCAAGAGCACAGGGGGGCCCCCCCTTTTTTCTTTTTTCCCCAGCCCCTTTTTCTTACTTTTTAAAATTTTCCCCTCTTTCCTCGCTCCCCCCCCTCTCATTCCTTCTTTTTCCCCCCCTACACTTGACACATCCTTTTTCTTCTTTTTTTCTTTTCTATCTCTTTTTCTCCAATCTAAATTTCTTTTTCTTATTTTTTTTCCCTTCCCCCCCCATTTTCTCTCTTCTCCCCCTTTTTTTTCTTTTTTTCCCCCTTTTTCACTCTTTTTCCCCCCCCCCCCCTTTTTTCCGCTCCCCCCCACACCCCCCTTTTTTCCTCTTTTTTTATTTTGTCATAAGGGGGCAACCCAAAACCAACATGTGGTGCCCTTGTATTCGTGTCCCAAAAAAGGGCCCCCCTTTTTTTATCCCAAGAAAAAAAAAATTTTGCCAGTCATTAATCGGAAAAAAAGTGCGGGATCTCCCCCCCAAAAACCCCCACAGAAACCCCCCCGACAAAAAAGTCCCAGCTTGGGGTTTTCCCGGGGGGGGTTTAGCAAAGAGACAAAGGGGGAAACCCCCAGTGCCAAGTAGGGTGCTAGCGGGAAACCCCGAATGATCAGCCTCAGCAAGGGGGGGAAAAAACCCCCTGCAGAAGAAAAATTTAAAACCCCCAAAACTCCCCCGTGTATGCCCAAGTACCCCCTGTCACTTTTTATTGATGAAAAGAAGATGCAATCACACTGTGCCCAATATGGGGGAAAAAACACAAAAAAAAGCCCCAAAAGAGCAGGGACAGGTGAGGCCCCCCAATCCCCCCTTTTTCCCCCAACCGGGTTTTTTTTCAATGCTGCCGCCCGGGGATCCCCCCTCCCTTTTTTCCAAAAATGCCAGATAGCGAACGTATGCAGCAGCCGGATGTTCCTCCCCCGTGGGGGGAAAAATAAAAGCAGTGATGATTTGGCCCAATTTAAAAAAAGGAAATTCAAGTTTTCAGCATTTAATGCGTATGCGGGGAGGGGCCCAAGAAAAATGAGCAACCAAGGGGGGGCCCAAAAAGCAGATGAAGGACAAACTTCACCCTACATGTCACGATTAAAGAAAAAGAGTTGGGGAAAAAGTTCCTGACAAATGATAAGTGTTTCCCCTTTTTGGGCCCCATTCCCATGATCAGACACAAAAGGGGTTTTTGGGCCCGGCTTTTGTGCATGGATGAGAGAAACCCAAACGGGAAAAACCCGGGGGCCCCCCTGAGTTAAAATCAATAAAATGGATCCCCCCTCACGTACAAAAAAAGGGTTTTAGCCCCGGGGGGAAAAAGGGATGTAAGGTTAAAACCCGGGGCGATTTTTGGGCTTTTCCCCGGAAAACCCGGGGAAAATGTTTTACCAAAAAAAAAGAAAAAAAAAAACAGTGAAAAACCCCCCATAGGACAAGAGCACCCAAGCCAAAGGGAAACCCCCCCCTGGGACCAATTCTGGAGTGGATGGGGGAGTCATATATTTTTCTTGGGGAACTCCGCAAACCAAAAACTTCTGCTTCCTGCCCGGGAATTGTGGTAAAATCAGAATTTCCAGATTATGAACCCCTGAGGGGTTTGGCTCAGCCAGAACATCCATATGTCCAGTTTTTTGTTAAAAAAACCCCACCCCAACTTTTGGGAGTGGCCCCCCTGCAGAAGCTAAAAGAAACCCCGAGGGGTTTTCCGGGATGGGCCCCCCCACTTTTTTCCCCCCCGGGCCAAAAAAAACAGAACCTAAACAACCACACTGGGAGGGCCTATCACAGGAGGGCTGGAATAGTAAAAGAAAAACCACTCCATCCCCCGAGTAAAAAAAGTCCTGACCAACTGAGGTCAAAAGGGGAAACGCCTAAGAAAAAGGGGGCCCGAGAAAAAATTTCATTTTGGGCCCGGGTTTCAACTCAAGAAAAAATTTCTCGCTTTATGGGGGAAAAAAAACCCCCCAAAAGCTCTAAGCCAGAGGTTAAACTTTTTTTAAAAACCCGGGGGTGCCCCCCCCCAAACAACCCGTTTTCCCCGGGCCCCAGACGGGGGAAAAAAGGCCCCCCCGCTTTCAAATTGTGACAAATTGACCTGAGACCCAGCTGGAGAAAAAAAAATACTGATGGGCCCCTGTGAGAAAAAACAGCCGTTTAAGGAGAGTTCCCCCAAAAAAAAAACCCCCCCCCAGAACGGTGTAAACAGTAATGTTTTTCATGTGTGCATAAACCCCCAAGGGTGTCGCGGTTGAAAATTTACTTCTCACAGTGGTTGTGTTTTTTTGGTTTGGGAGTGGGGAGTTAATTCTGCTTGCTCGGTTTGGGACTGGGTGCAGTTTCTCCGGCTGCAAAAGGGTTATTTGTTGATTTTTTCCTTTAAATCCCCGGTTTTGTTGGGGGGTTTTTGTGAAATTTTCATTTCGCCCCAAAATAGGATTTAACGGGTAGATTAAATTTAAAGGGGTTTCCTTTTGTTTTTTAAAGGGTCAAAATTTCTTAAGTTTTAATCCCCGCCATTTTTTTCCTTCGGGTTTTTTTTGTGGGTTTCAGTCTTGGGTTTTTCCCCTCTGTCTTTTTGTTAATCTGTGTATTTAGCAGAGATCGCCATTCCCTTGGTGGTAATCTGGCCCCTTTTAGGGGCTGATTACCCGGGGTTTGGGACTGATAGGAGACGGGGTTTTGGTGGGGGCTTGGCCCTTAAACCCCTTTCAGAAACCCCAAGGTGGGGGAAATTGTTGGGGAAAACCCCCCCCCGTTTTGGGGGGAGGTTAGACCCGGTCCTTTTTCCGGGACGCATCAAGTCCTAAAATTTTAACCCCAGTTTAAAGGTACGGAGGTAAATTATTCATTTTTACATGCTGATTTTGCTAACTATATTTTGTTAGAGTGTTGTTTCTTAAGAAAGTTAACGACATCCCCCCAATTCATAGACAGGTGCATTTTCAGGGCCCCTTTAAAAAATTTTCCCGTTGCCATGGACCTTTGCCGGGGCCTGCAGTTGGGGGAAATTTTCATGGAGCTGACGGCATTAAAAAAGTTTTGTCCCCCCGGAGCAAAGAGATTTAAAACCAAAGTAGCCTCGGAAGGTTCACTGGGGGGGAGCCCAAATTTTTCCCCCCCGGGAAAGATGAAAAATTTTTAAAATTTTCGGCTTGGGGCCCCAAAAACAGGGAGGGGAAGAGCAAAGGGGGAAAATTTTTAAATTTTCGCTCCTACAAGGGGCCCCCCCTTTCCGGGATTCCCCCCTTCCCCCCGGATCCCCCTTTCATCTGTAGATTGATTTTTTTTCTGCCCGGGGGTTTTGGAAAATTTTTTGCCCCCGATCGGGTTCTTTGTGAGACAAAATTACGAAAAGATCAGCGGGGATCGTCCGGGGGGGAATTTGTTTGATTTCCCCCTGAGGGGGCCCCAGATATCAGTAATGCCCCGCCTTAGGAGTAGTTTTGTCCTGGGCTTTTGAAAATTTTAAAGGACGTTTTGGCTCAGTTGATTTTTCCCCCATCACTGGGGGCTGTTGGGCCCCCTAGCTACCCGTATAAATGACGGCTTGGGGAGAGGGGGTGAAAAAACCCTCGCCCCCGGTTGTTGCTCCCTTCTAAAAAAGTCCTTATGTTAGGTTCCCTTGTTTTTTGGAGGAGCCTATGCATTTTGGGGGGAATTTTCTTTTAAAAGGGGGATGGCTACGCAGCGGGAAAGGTTTTTTTTCGGGGGGAAAAAGGGGGGATTTTTTTTTTGGGGGGGATGCCACCCCCCCCTTTTTGGAAAAAACCCCCGGAAAAACTTTTAACCCCGGGTTGTGTGGTGGACGAAAACCGGGGAGAGTATTTCGTCCGTAGTTTTTCTCAGTTCCTTGTACGTGGAGTGGGGTTTGGGGTACGAGAGTGGAGAGATTTTCTTTTCTTCTTGATAGGGGGCCCGGGGAACTGGTTGACGTCATTTTTGTCGGAAAAAGGGGTTTGCCTCGGGTGTTTTTGGGCCCAAAAACGTCCTTTTCCCATTGCCCCCCCCCTTCCCCCCCAAGGTAGCTTTGTTCGGGGGTTTCCAAAAAATTTTGACATTGGGGTAGGGGCGATCCCTGGGACAATTTTTTTGTTATGTTTGGGGGGTTTCCCCCTACCCTTTTTGTTTTTGGGGATTTTTGGGGTTGGGTTTAAAAACATAACCCTGGGGTTTTAATTTGGGGCGCCCCAGGATAAGCCAATGGGGTTTTTTTGAAAAAGTAACGATGAACACAGTCTCAGTGGGGTCGTGCTAGTACATTGCCCCCCTTTTTGGGGGGCTTTGGGGATGTGTTTCTGGGGGGGGTAGGGGGTTGCCCCTCGGTTAGCTGTTTTTTTAATTTCCCCTGATGTAAGTTTCTAAAGTAGGTTAAAAACTTTCGGGCCGAGAGGAGGGGATGAAAGATATTTTCGGAAAGTTGGCCAAAAAGGGGTTTTAAACCCCTTTTTCCCCCCGGGGCCCGGGGTTCTTTTTTGGAAAAAAAAAATGGGGCCTCCCCCCTTGGGGTTTTTTTGGTTTTCCCCCGAATTAATGGATTACTTTGAGTCCGTATCCTCCCCCTTTTTTCCCGATCTCTTCAAAAAAATTTTTGGGCCAAATGGTTCTCAAAAATTGGGGGCTCAGGGGGGGAAAAATTTGATTAAAGGGTAAAAGAGGGGAAAGAGGGGGAAAAAGGGGTTTAACCCGGAGGCCCCTTTGAAACCCCTTTAGCCTTTTGTTGATACTGCACCAGCGTTTTCCCCAAATTTTGTTAAAGACTTTTTTTTCCCCCTTGGGGGGTTTTTTGTGGTCGTAATTTGGAGGGTTTTTTAAAATTTTTTTCCCCCCAGTTTGTGGTTTTACCAGGGAAAACTGGGGGGACAGGTTTTTGCAGATCTTGGGGAGACAAAAAAAATATGCCCCCAAAGGGAAAAAAATGTATTTGCCTACAGGAACTTTTTTTTTTTGGGTTTTTTGGGGTCAGCCCCCGGGTTTTCCCTATGGACCCTAAAAAAATGAGAGCGGTTTTTTTGGGATCAGCCAGGGATTTAAGGCTTGCAGCGTTTTCTGGGTTTGCTAACATACCCCGGGAAAATTTTTTTTTAATTTTTTATCTGTTGTCAAACCTCTCCTGATGACAAAAAAGGGGGGATTTTTCTAAAAAGGGGACAAAAACTTCCAAACTTTTTCCCCCTTTAAAAATGTTTTGGGTTGGGGCCCCTTTTTTTTCCAAAAGGGTGATCCAGCGTTCTTTGGAGGTGGACCCCGGGGTTTTTGTTTTGGGGTGGGTTTCAATATTTTTCCCAAGGGGGGGTCCCCGGGGGGAAAAAATCCGTCGCTTTTTTTTAAAAATTGTCGTCCGCCGAAAGGGGAAATTTTGATATCGGCAATAGGGAAAATTTTTGGCCCTTATTGGGTTTTTAAGGGAAAGGGTCATTTTTGGAGGGGGGCCACCCCACTAAACTGATCACAAAAACCTTTTGTATTTGGAAAATTTTTAAAGGGCTGAATTCAGCAAGTCGATGGTCGTTTTTTTTTACCCCCTTTTTAAATTTTTGTCACATATGTGGGGCTAAGAATTTTTTAAAATGAGCCCCTTTTTTCGCTTTCCCCCGGGGGGGGAAAAAGGATGACCGATTCCCCCCCCTTTGGAAAGGGGGGGGGAGTGTCGGTGTATGTTTGAGCTTGAGGGGGGTATTAGGGCTCAGGGGGGTGCCCCCCCCCGGGCCCTTTTTGGGGGACTGTTTTTCCCCCAAAAAATTGAGACAAAAGGTTATTTTGGGGGGATCTAATTTTGGGTTTAAAGGGAAACCCCCAGTAAGGGGTACTTTAGATTTTTTTTTCGCGGGTTTTTGGGGGGGCCAAGTTAAAAAAGATGTTTAATTTAAATTTTTGGGCCCGTGGGGGTTTTTGCTCGCTTAAAAACCCCCCCCTCCTTGGGCCCCCCTTTCCTTTGAAACTTTTCCCGGGGGGTCCCCGGGGGGGGTTTCCCGAGGAGGGCGTTTCTGTCGTCACTTGCTCGTGGGAGAGGGTATGAATAATTGAGTGCTTGGGGAACCTTTAAAAATTGGTGAAGGGGGGAATTTTGGCCCAGTTTAAAGGAACACGGGGAGGGGTTTTACCGGGAAAACTTAAGTTCCCTCCGGAAACTGGGTCCCAATTATCGGGGTACAGGATCTTTTCCATAATTAATCCTGGGGCATTTTTTGGACCCCCCCTACGTTTAAAATCCCAATTTTTTTTCCACAAGCCCTTATTAAGAGGTGGTGGCACCAGTCATACCGTCACCTCTCCCCTCCTCCAGTGGTGGTCAATGGTAACTTGGAGTTTCAAGTGTCAAAAGATCAGGACCCGTCTGAATCGCGTCCCTTGGGATTGGGCATTGGAAGGGTATGGTCCAGAGGAGGGACGTGGGTTCCTGCGTCTGACATTAACGAGTTTTTTGGTTCGGACCTTCCACAGAACTCACCCGGGACCTGGCCCAGGGTCGGAGGCCCCGTAGAAGGGGGGCTGTATGGTGCATCGCCCGAAAGACGGGGTTTTTGCACATCTGATTCTCACAGCTGAGTGTGTTTTCTTTGTGTTTGCAGTGAGGGAGTTAATTTGTTGTGCTCGGTTTGGACTGGGTCAGTTTCTCCCCGGTGCAATTGTTTTTTTGTTATTGTTTCCTTTTAAAAACCCGGGTTTCGTTGGGGAGTTGCCCGGGAAATTTTATGCAGAACGATAGGGTTGAAAATTTGGGTGACTTAAAATTAAAAAACTCCTTATTTTTTTTAAGTCAACTTGTTAGAGATATCCCAGGACCATTTATGTTCCTTCTGGTTTGAGTGTGTTTGGAGTCTGGGGGGTTTCTAGTCTTCTTTTGTTAAACTGTGTATTTAGCGGATCGCCCATATCCCTTTGGTGGTAAAACGGGTCCTTCTTAGACTGTTACAGGGTTCAGGGACTGATAGAGAAGGGTTAAGGGTTAGCCAACTAAACAATTTTCGCAACGGGATCGCTAAAAAACGCACTATTTAGCGATCCTGTTGCAGTTGTTCAGGCGGCAGCTTCCAGCGAGAGCTTTCTGTGATCTCGCTGTCGCGGAATCGTTCCGGACCCTATTTTTGTCGGCGCTCCCGTGGGTAAGTATCTAATCCGTGTGGCACCTTTTTTAGCGATTTAACGGTACTTTTTTACCGCTAAAGTCGTTAAGAAGACGCTAACGCGTGGTCGTTAACATATCGCTAAATGTGGTTCTTAGCGAATAGAAACAATCCCCTAGCGATGATTAGTATGGGCGTTTGTGATCGTAGGGGATTTTTAGGTGGCAGTATTAGGTGGAGACTGGACCTCCGAACCTATCGTACCTCCAAGGTGAGGGATTAGTTAGGACCCCCGTTTAGGGTCAGGTTAGCCCCGGTCCCCCCCTTTCCTTGACAGCGATCAAGTCCCAAGATTAACCCCAGTTCAAACGGATATGTGTCAGGAAATCATTCAATTTACATGTGTGTTGTAAACATATTTGTATAGAGTTTGTTTCTGAAAAAATAGTTAACTGAATCGTAACATATCATTAGACAGCTGACACTGTTTGGTGGAGAACAAGAAAGCCAGTGGTCTCACCTATGTAGATCCAGTAGAGGCTGTTTTCCCCCAGCTTGCACCCGCAGATGGGAGTCCCCTGCCGCATCGAAGGACAAGACCAAACTGGGCGTTGCCCTCGGAATTTAATCCCAGATTTACAGTGAAGAAAAAAACTGTAAACCCCTGAGTTCAGAATGGTGCAAGGCTGGAGGCCGCGAAAAAGGTACGGTTTTTGAAACCCAACAGTGTGAACCCCTCACACTTGCTCTCAAGAGTCCCAGTCCCGCAACGGATTCACGGTGTCAACCTGGCCAGTACCTTTTCAGGTTTCCCCCCCACCTGGAGGCTCTTTCAGCACCGTGCATTATTTGGAAGTGTTGTCTCAAGGTGCCAAAAAAAAGCCCTTTAAGTTTCACCAAGACAAGTTCCATCCTCGTCACGGATTGAAAATGCAAGGTCACTCTTTACAAACGTGGATGACCTTCTAATTTTGTGGGTTACATAACACCGCACAGTCTATCCTTGTCTCCCTCTTACCTGGAAGAAAAGCAACCAAGGGGGAAGAACAAAGTCCATGATGCCAAAGCAAGTTAATTGGGACATGTATTGCCCAAACCGACGAAACACATGTCAAAAGATGGGGGAACCCTATGGAGAAGAGGCTCCCCCCCAAACTCCAAGAATGCTGCAGCCTTCCGGTCTAGGGGTATATTGAGAACCTGGATCCCTGATGCCCAGAATCTTCAATCAAGCTCAACCAACAGTAATCTCTCCACCGCCAGGCATCTTTGTGGCGCCTCTATTGCCTTTGTCTCATAACGTCCCCGTCTCCAGACCTACAGTCCTCAGCCCGGCCACTCTACTCCCACTCCCAAGGGGGGATACTTGGATGGCTCCAGATTTGCAGATGATGAAGAAGTTTCAACACAGGAAGTGCAGTGACCAGCAATCAAGAAATCCTGTGGTCCAGAAGTCTGTCACCTAGCCTGTCAGCCCAGGAAGCAGAATTGATAGCGCTGACGAAGGCCTGTCAGATGGCAGAAGGCAAGACTGCAAACATCTACACGGACTACAGTTACTCGCATGGCATAGCACATGACTTTAGACCCATCTGGGCTACAAGGGACTTCATCACAGCAAACAGGACAACCGTGAAGCATCATGGAGCCTTCAGGGACCTGCTGGGTGTACTCCAACTTCCAAAATGGTGGCAATTTGAAAAATCAAAGTGCATGGAAAACTGAAAACAGAAGAGGCGTGAGGCAATACATGGCGGACATGGCAGTCAAAGAAGCAGCCAAAGGAAGACAACATGGAGAAGTGGGAGAGGTCGTAGAGCCGGACGGCTACTACATGACGACTGAAGACAAGAAACCTGACAAAGAAACGTCCTGGAATCTGCTCAAGAAGTTACAAGACCAAGCTCCAAAAGGAGAAGAAGAGCTGAATGCGAAAAAAGCAACACGTGAAGAAAGAAGGCTATCAATAATAGACTTCAAACTCTGCCTACCACAAAGTATGCACCCTATGGTGGTCCAATGGGTACATGGACCACATCCACATATCAAAGACACAGATGAATGATCTGATTGGTGCTTACTGTTTCGCTTCAGGGATCTCCACCCTAACAGCCAAACTCACCAGCAGCTGTCTGACCTGCGGCAAATTCAAGCCTGGACGTATGGAAGAAAGTCCCCCTCACCTTATTTGGAAAGACCACTCTACCAGCTTCAAAGGATCCAGATAGACCACATCCAGATATCGCCAAGTGAAGGATTCAAATACACCATTGTGGTCAAAAGAAGTATTTTCAAGATGAACAGAAGCCTTCCAAGTCAGCAAAGACTACTGCAAAGAAGCTACTTTCGGAAAATAGTGTGCAGATACGGGGTTCCAGAAATGATAGAAAGTGATCAGGGACCCGCATTCACAGCAAATCTGACACACAAGACCCGATTAGCAGTAGGGTCAGATCTAGGCCTACACACTCCTTACCACCCCCAGAGCAGCAGGAAGGTAGAAAAACTGAATGAAACACTTAAGAATAGAATGCTGAAAAATTGCCCAAGAGACACGCAAACCATGGCATGACACACTCCTAATTGCACTGTTTAGCGTAAGGCACACTCCCAGAGACCCAGAAAAAGCTGTTTCGTGCCTGCATCTTCTGCTAACAGATAAGACATTTTCTTCTTTTAGTTTTTTGGTGCCTGCATTTTGTCCTGCACTTCTGTGGGGGTCTGCCGGGTCCCCTTCGGGGGGCTTATGCTCCTCTCAGTTTAGTTCAGGCACTGTTTGTTCATTTGCCTTTTCCAGTTTTTTCAGTGGTTGCTGTTTAGTTTTTGTTACACCAGAGAACTAATTTAGGTGGTAGAGGTCGTGTGATCTCAGGTGTTTTTGTAATTAGTAGAGTTGGTACTTTTCAGGGTTTTTTGGGGTTGCAGTAAGTGCCTTTCCTATCCTCTTCTATCTAGACAGATTGGGCCCCAGCGTTTGCTCATTCTATTTTCTGTCTGTGTCTGTATTTCCTCTTGTCTAACCGCCATTACATGTTTGGGGGCTTCCTATGTTCTTTGGGGATCTGCTCCGGGGTAGATAGCTTTCCTTTTTCTATCTTTAGGTGTAGTTAGCTTCTCAGGCTGTGACGAGGCGTCTAGGACCAACGTAGGAACGCTCCACGGCTGCCTTTAGTTGTGGTGGGTAGTCAGGGTACTGCAATCCCATAGATTCCAACCTCTCTGGTGTATTACTTTTTTTGCCTGCTCTCCTCAGCTACCAAATCATAACACTTATGTAATTGAATTGGTCAAAAACTAATGTCCATTCTCGAGTTTTTCTCCTCACTGCCAGATTTGATGATCCTGTCCAAGAGCCCCAGATGACATCAACCTCTGTGTAACTAGAGGGAAAGCCTGTTTGGATCCATGTATCGCATTGCAAGGAAGCTCCCGTACCAGGAGAGACACCTAAGCCATGAAGGATGTCGTGGATGCTCTGACTGACCAGACAGATGACCAGATGACCTACCTGATGAGTTCAAGGCCAGAGACCAAGTTAAAGCAGGATTTGAGTCACTATTGCCACTAGTAACTATAAACAAAAATGTTGATTGGATAAATTACATCTATTATGACCAGCAGAGATTTGTTAACTTCACCATAGATGCTGTAAAAGGTTTGGCAGCACAGTTAGGCCCCACTTCCATTATGGCATTCCAGAATAGAATGGCTTTGGATATGATTCTAGCTGAGAAAGGAGGTGTTTACAAAATGATCAAAGACACCTGTTGCACCTACATCCCAGACAACACTGGCCCAAATGGTAAAGTCAGAATGGCAATACAGAAACTTAATGAGTTATCAGAGGAACTGAAACAGAACTCAGGTGTCACTGACCCATGGGATCGATACTTTGGGTGGATGAGTGGGTGGCAGAAAATGTTGGCACAGGTTGGGACAGCCATTATGGGGGTTCTCATTTTTGCATTAATTACTGGTTGCTGTGTAATTCCTTGTATCCGCAGGAAAATGGAAAAAGCTGTTCAGGAGACAACCAATTTGATGCCACTCACCATCTTGGACCTCGCACCAGTCCGGATAGAACTGCCTGGCTTGACCAGATCTCCGAACTACCTCCAGACTGAGAATACACATCCTTGATGAATCATCCTATCAAATAAGACTATGATTGCAAACACATAAACCCCCGACAGGGACAGTCCTCCTGACCGCCCATTTGCGAAAAGTCTGTATTCGGTGGGGGAGGCATGTACTAGGGGTGTCTCAACTCACCGGCAGCATAAAAGAGTTGCAGCGCTTTGGGCCAGGAGCAGGTTTTTAGGGCAAGTGGTATCTAAGGGGGGACTGTCATGGAAATATATATGTATTCCATATATTCAAAGTATATTCACATATATGTATTCACAGTTCACAGTTAGATAGATCTCACTTGCTAAAAAACCTTGTGCTCACATATTTCTAGGCCAGATATAATCAGTCGTTTTAAAGAAATCTGGCCTCCATAAGACCTTCGTAAAGGAACAAATGCATGAAGTACAAAATGTCCTATTAGATATCTGTTGTTTACATTATAGTTATGCAAGGCAACTAGATCACAAGAATATAAACAATAATTCTGCAACTTCAGCTCTTTTAATCATGATTATCATAATTATCATATTTACACTAGAACAGCCAATAATCTAGCAGCTTTTAATTGTATGTTAATTGACTAACCAGCCCCTTTTTGTAAACGTATAAAACCTTGAATGAATAATAAATGTATGTCTTTGACAAACTGTTATACTGACACTTTCGTGTGGACAGTCCTCATTTCGTTCTGAGCGCTCAAAAAGACATTATATAGAGATTTGGACATGGCAAGCAGCAAACACAGGATATTTTTATCCTAATTAAATTTCCATATCAGAACATGGATTGGATCACAGGAACACGGACTGGAACACAGGCATCGGACTCCGGACATCTGGCACCGATCAGCAGGCTCCGGACATCTGGCAACAATTGGCAGGACCCGAACATCAGGCAGGGAGGATAGGATCCGGACATCTGGAAGTGGTCGTCGGATCGGACATCAGGCCATGGTCATCAGGCATAGGATCCGGACATCTGGCAGCGACCTGAAAAGGAACCCCAGCGGTCTGGTGCAAGCCCCGCCAGGCTCAACGGGAGCTGGCCGGGGATTGCACAGAAGCTGAGCACAGAGTAACAGAAACTCAGCACACACTGGACTCCTCCTTCCAAGATGAACTCAGGTTATATAGCAAGGATTCACAGTCACTGGCACAGGGTTCTGGACTCAGCAGGATTTCAGGAACATAACACAGAGGACACAATTCAGACAGTCAGGTACAGGATGCGATCCAAGATTAGGGGTTCAGGTAATTAGACACAGCAGGAACAGGCCTGGATATACTGTTTGACCCGCACCACAATTGTGGTTTACCAGAGCAATGGGGTACTCAGAGCCGAGCCCATGGAAGTCTATGGGGTTGTCACAGGTAGCGGTGGCTCGGTCTGTGGCCCTGGCGGTCAGGCGTATGTTGGGGGGTATATTTACAGTGGATAGGTGTATAACATTCGTGACGCCACCTGTAGTGCTCTGATCACTAAGACCAGCGCTGCTGTAGATCTCTGAGGGGATGGTGTGGCAGCTAGATGTCGGGTCCCCTACAGGTGGGACTGGTCCCTCAAAGTCTATGGAATTAATGATGTCGGGTGCAGGTAAATAAATCAGTCTCACACCATCCAGCGTCTTTCCATACCTTTTACTTGTCAGATGATAAGGCAGGTCCCAGGGAGGCTGGTCGGGTGGAGGATGTGCTTTGAGGTAACGGCAGAGCAGGTTGGGGGCCTCCTTTACTTTCCAATATGATGAGTTCAACCTGCATAGAGCCAAGTTCACTCCAATTTCTCCAAAGCTGTACTGCCCGGTCCGTTTTGTGGTCGGAGTCTTCCAGTAATGGAACTAGGTTCTTGCTTTTGTCGTGCACTGACTCAAAGTCCCTACTCCACTTGACCCCTGTTACGTACCGACACTCCAAGGCTGCTTTCTGTGACCTAAGGTCCAGTAAGACTCTGGTTTTTCTATCTCTACACCTGAAGCTGTAGTGATACTTCGGTCTCCAGTGACCGGAGAATAATGCCGGATAGTCCAATCTTTAAGGCACTTTGATAATTCTTTCCTCTGCGCCCTTCGCCCTGCTCAACTCTCAATATCAGCACTGACTAGGCTAGGATAACATTTGGTTATCTGTACTAGCCTCCACTTTTGCACTGTCTCTCTGTTTTAACAGGAATCTTGTTTCTCCCACAGGCACTAGTCCTGACTTCCTTCACTCTCTCAGGAGAACTTCAGACTACCGTGCTACAGGACACTCCCCTAGACACCCCTGCTGGGTGTGTCTGAAGTGTATGTGAGTAATGTCGAGCTCTTAACCATTACCTCTCCGCACATCCTCCAGGGTACTGCGTGTGCCTTCACACCAGGGCTACACATTCCCCATGGTAAAACACAGCACTCCCGGGCTGTGAAATACAAGAAGACATTTTGTTTTTATATTAACAATAAACATTAAACTCTTCCCATCCGGGAGGTAAGAATTTCTTAAACGTTGCATTCAAACATTAGACATAGAAAAATACAAAACATACTTTTCATAAATATATCATATCAACAATATTCTTGTGAAGGACCCGCACCAAACCTTCAACGTGGGTCCTGGGTGGGCTGCAGGACTTCTGGCTGCAGACCTCGCTCAGTGCCACACCACACGGGTTTTATGTTCAGAGGTAATAATTGTGCTGTGGTTTCATGTAAAACCAGTATTATGCACCGAAGCGTAACTATTTACAAAGATAAGTTCTGGGCTGGCACAGTCCTCAGCCTCTCAGTCCATTTTTCCACATATTTAGTGATGCACAATATTATAACAATACTTTTTACAATATTCACATAAGGCAACCTTTTCTGGGTTAAATTACATTATTTTACTTGAACTACTGTTGATATCGAATGGGTATTTTCCCTTTCGTGGTTCGTTCTGATCTACGTGGAGTAGCTTCAAGTATATTGGTCTGTAATCTATCTGCTCTGCGTAATGGCAAGCTATAGAACTGTCTCAATCTTTCTATGGATCTGGCAAGCGTACTGATGGCTGGGCGGTGTGAGTCAGCTTCACCAGGGGATCCCATAGCATGGGGCGCTGCTTCTGGTGATTCTACTTCTTGAGATTCTGCAGGCTGGGGTTCTGCTGGAATAGGTACCTCTAGAACTGGCTCTATTGGCACAATGGGTACGACTGGAGGTAGAGTTTCCTCTTGTGGCTGATAAAACTGCAACACAGGAATGATTACCGCATCTCCCAGTCTGGGCCAATCCGCAGGGAAATCTCCCAGATCCGTGTGTATGACCTCTTCTTTTCTTTCTTCTTGATTGATGACAGGGTTCTTTTCACAAAGCTTTAAGGGTTCTGGACACAATTTCAAATGGTCTCTGGACACAGTGAATATTGTTCTTCCTCCGTCCTTACTGATGATACAAACTTTTCTGTTGTCATATTTGGAATCTTGTACGACGTAGGGTTCTTGTTCCCACTGGTTATCCAATTTGTGCATCTTCCTTTTTCTTTTCAATACTACTTCTCCAGGCATCAAAGGCTTGGCAGGAGCATTCCTGTTGTAAATATCTTCCTGTTTCTCCCGTGCCTTGTTGAGACTTTCTTCTACTCGTCTGTACTGCTCTTGCCGATTGATGTCCCAGTTTTCAACGGCGTCGTCTGCCTCCGGTTCTACCACTCCAAGTTCTAAATCCATTGGTAGTCTTCCAGGCCTCGCTCTCATAAGATAGGCTGGAGTGCAGTTAGTGGAACTTACAGGTATATGGTTATACAAGTCAACCAAATCAGGTAGCAAGTCCGGCCACCGATTTCTGTCTTCCAACGGTATGGATTTCAGCAAATCAAGGACAATGTGGTTCATTTTCTCGCAAAGGCCGTTGGTTTGAGGATGGTATGGCGTTGTTCTAATTTTCTTGCACCCATACATGTGACAGAATTCCTTGAATAGGTCAGCCTCGAAAGCAGGTCCTTGATCAGTTAATACTTGCTCCGGATACCCATGCGGTCTGCAGAAGCTTGCTTGAAAGGTTTTTGCTGCCGTCACTGCTGTCTGATCCTTTACTGGAACAACCACCAGAAATCTAGAGTAATGGTCCACCATGGTCAGGGCGGATGAGTATCCAGATCTACTTGGCGACAATTTAACGTGGTCCAAGGCCACAATCTCCAAGGGACGAGTCGTCCGGATAGGCTGCAGGGGTGCCCTCTGACTACCGTAGTCCTTTCTTCTGAGACCACAGGGTCCACAGTTCCGACACCACCTCTCGATGGAGCTGCGCATCCCTACCCAGTAGAACCGGCACCTCAACAGGGTCTCCAGCTTTCTCCAGCCAAAGTGTCCTGCTTGATCGTGGTATGCTTCCAACACCATTGGGACGTCTGCCTTGGGGACCACTATCTGCCAGACCATCTCGTGGGTCCTGGGGTTGACGTATCTCCTGCACAACTTCTCACGGTATAGGAACAATCGGCTTCTCTCGTTCCACAGGAGCTTTGCTGACATAGGTGCATCTTTTTCCAAGGAGGAACCTTCCTGTCTTAACAACTCCTTAATACGGCTGACCACTGGATCGCTGTCCTGAGTCTCCTTCCAGCTGTGATGGGGTAAGGGATTTAACGTTGCACCATACTGCTTTCTGTTGACTCGATGCTCGTGGACTACCCCATTTCGATGGAACGCAGGTAGCTCAATTTCTTCCAGGTCGTCCGATTCTTCTTCCGTGTCAGAGTCATGCGGCATTCGGGACAATGCGTCAGCATTAGCATTCTTTCGGCCTGCCCGGTACTTGATGGTAAACTGGTAATTGGACAACCGAGCCATCCAACGCTGCTCCATGGCGCCCAGCTAGGCGGTTTCCAGATGCGTTAAGGGGTTGTTATCTGTAAACGCAGTGAACTGATTGGAGGCCAGATAATGCTTAAATCTTTCAGTAATGGCCCAGACCAGCGCCAGAAACTCCAGCTTGAAGCTGCTATAATTTTCCGGATTCCTCTCAGTTGGCCTGAGTTTTCTGCTGGCATATGCGATGACTTTTTCTTGGCCATTCTGCTTCTGACTGAGAACTGCTCCCAAACCTTCATTACTGGCGTCGGTGTACAGCAGGAACGGTTGGCTGTAATCAGGATAGGTTAAGATCTCATCACCTGTAAGGATCTCTTTCATCTTTTGGAATGCTTCAGCCTGTTCTTTACCCCAATTAAAGGGAGGGTTTCTGCTCTTTAGGGATTGTCCTACTAGGAGGTCCTGTAAAGGGGCTGCCTTCTTCGTGTAATCTTTCACGAACCTTCTGTAGTAACCCGTGAGTCCCAAGAACTGTCGCACTTCCTTGAGGTTCTTCGGCTCCGGCCACTTCTGGATGGCAGTGACTTTCTCTGGGTCCGGCGCTACTCCTTCCGAACTGACGATGTGCCCCAAGTATTGCACCTTCTGTTTGAGTAAATGGCATTTTGAGGGTTTCAACTTCATCCCGTACCTGGACAGGGACTCAAATACTTCTGCCAGGTGCTTCAGATGGTCCTCATATGTCTTGGAATACACGATGACGTCGTCTAGGATAGCAGCACGGTTTCAAAATTGAGATGTCCCAGGCAGTTCTCCATCACTCTCTGAAATGTTCCTGGGGCACTACTGAGCCCAAACGGCATTCTGTCGAACTCACAGAGCCCCATTGGGGTGGTGAAAGCCGTTTTCTCACGATCCTCCTCAGCCACAGCCACTTGCCAGTAACCACTAGTCAGATCGAGGGTAGAAAAGTAGTTAGCCGTTTTTAGAGCAGCCAATGATTCCTCTATACGTGGTAGCGGGTATGCGTCCTTATGTGTTATGCGATTCACCTGCCTGTAATCCACACACATTCTCAAGCTACCATCTTTTTTTCTAACCAGGACTAGAGGTGCTGCCCAGGGACTACAACTATCCCTGATTACTCCGGCTTCTTTCATATCTCGCAACATTTCTTTAGCCTTTTGATAATGGGCTGGGGGTATAGGCCTGTACCGCTCCTTGATGGGAGGATGACTGCCTGTAGGGATATGATGTTGTACTCCCTTAATTATCCCAAAATCAAGTGGATGCTTGCTAAACACTTGGGCGTACTCTTGGACCACCCGTAATACCCCTTGCTTCTGGTGAGCGGGAGTGGTGTCCGTCCCAACATGGAGCTGCTGACACCATTCCGCCACCTGGGTTGCTGGGTCATTGTCCTCCGCTAACTGGCAGGAGTCTAAGGACTCAGCCGGGAGAATAGAATTATTGTCGACAGCATGTAGTTTAGCAATGGTTGCATAACGGGGTAAATTTACCTCATCATCTCCCCAATTGAGAAGCCGTACCGGTACTCTTCCATTCACCACTTCCACTACCCCCCTAGCAGTCATAAGTGTAGGTCGATGTTCTGAATGGTGGGGTTCTACTACAGCTTGGTAGTTCTGTCCTCTCAGACCTATGGCTGCCCTGCACCAGATTATCATTTCACTCATAGGGGGTATCACAATGGGATTCGAGTCGGTGACCCGTACATTACCAATTTCGCCGTCTGTAAGCTTCGCTTGCTGCTGGCACACCAGGGCCCGGATCTCTCTTTGGATTACTCCCTTCTGCCTTGGTCGGGCAATGTCAGCGAGCTGTTGAAGTAAGAACACAACTTCTCCCAGACAGTTACTGATAATGTTAGTACCCAAAATTATATTTAAACCATTCTCCTCATTTACAGTCTTTACTACTAGAAGCCCCTGGTCCTTCAATTCCTCTCTCCCCACTTTCACATCCACACATTTGGTCCCGAGTACTTCTACAGGAAGACCATTAGAAGCGTACACGGTAAAGTCAGGGCTCGGAGGTTTAAGACTATCTATAGACCAGAACTTCGTATATAGGGCATCAGGTATTAGGGTCACCTGAGACCCAGTGTCTAACAATGCCGGAACTGCAATACCATCTAGAATGATAGACAGGTAGGGTCGTCCACCCACATACCTGCGGTTCCAGTCTAGGGGGCCTGACGGGTCTTCTCCTGGGTGTTGGCCCTCGGACCCAGGTTCTGCCCGTTTAAAGGACACTGTGGAGACATATGACCTTTCCGGTTGCATCGGTAACAGGTGATCTCCCGACGAGGAGGGTGTTGATCAGAGGTCGCTCCTGGGGGTGGCGTTGTCCTCCTCCGGGGGGGCGACGTCTTCCTTCTTCTCCGGTTCATCCACGGGACGTCTTCTGGGCAGTCAGCTAATAAGATCTTCCCTTCTTCCTCTCTCCGCAGCTGCAGGGCACTCATCACAGCAGCCAGATTTTTAGTCAGCTGGTGCACCTCTGAGCGCAGACAGTCCAATTCACTAGGGGGTGTCACCTGCGTTTTTGTTTCTGCCACTAGCGAGGAAAAGGGGGGTGCCGCCGGTTCCAGAGTGACTTCACCCTGGTGATGTTGGGTTGACACCTCAGGTTTGCCCAGGGGTCGCAGCCCTTTTATTGCCATGTCCTTTAGGGCATCAAAGGTAGCATCCGAATGATCTAAGGACCACCAGTTTACAGTTCTGCGCTCCTCTTGGGATCTCAATCCCTGTATAAATTGCTCTTTCAGCATCTTATTCTCGTCGATAGCATTTAAATTATTAATCTGCTTAAGGGCTCTCAGGGCTCCTTGTAGTCGACAAGCGTAGTCCCTGATGTTGTCACCTGGTTGCTGTGAACAGTGGTAGAAGGCCATCCGGAGATCCGTTTCTGTGCGGTCTTCAAATATGGCATGTAACTTAAGGAGGATCGCAGGTACCGACTCCTGATCAACGGTATCCCAAGTCTCCACTTCCCTCTCAGCAGCGCCAGTTAGCTGCCCTATCAGCACAGCAGCTTTTTGTCTCTCAGGCATGGAGTACATTTCTAAGATGCTGCATAACTTCCGCTTGAAGCCTGCTAAAGTGCCTGGCTCGCCGCTGTACTGGGGAAGCCATTTCGCCCCAGGCATATATGGGAGCGTTAGTGGCATGATCGGGACTACCGGACTGGGTGCGGGGCCTGCGCCCCCATCTGGCGCTACAATGCCAGGCGGTGCGGGATCGGGGCCTCCGGCTGGGGCCGCACTGTCGGCCGGTTGTTGTAACATCTTAGCGCCCCCTTGGTTAAACGGAGCCTACCGGTTTCAGGAGCTGCTATTTCACAGGCACAGCAGTGGGAACAGGACCTTCGTCGCAGGCGCTCTGATGTCAGAGCGTCCACTTCCTGTCGCAGGACCTGCCGCTGAGTCAGAGCCGGGGGCGTGTCCAGGACTTTGCGCGCTCTTTCAGGTACGCCCACCTTCTTCTCCAGCGCCTTAGGGCGTGAATATAGCGGCAAATATGGCGGTATTTGGCGCCAAACAATAGCAACAGTCTTTTTCACCAAAACACTCCCACAGGCACACAGGGCTCGCAATTTTGCGAGTTTCGGATCCTGTTCGTGACGCCAAAGTTGTTTGACCCGCACCACAATTGTGGTTTACCAGAGCAATGGGGTACTCAGAGCCGAGCCCATGGAAGTCTATGGGTTGTCACAGGTAGCGGTGGCTCGGTCTGTGGCCCTGGCGGTCAGGCGTATGTTGGGGGGTATATTTACAGAGGATAGGTGTATAACATTCGTGACGCCACCTGTAGTTCTCTGATCACTAAGACCAGCGCTGCTGTAGATCTCTGAGGGGATGGTGTGGCAGCTAGATGTCGGGTCCCCTACAGGTGGGACTGGTCCCTCAAAGTCTATGGAATTAATGATGTCGGGTGCAGGTAAATAAATCAGTCTCACACCATCCAGCGTCTTTCCATACCTTTTACTTGTCAGATGATAAGGCAGGTCCCAGGGAGGCTGGTCGGGTGGAGGATGTGCTTTGAGGTAACGGCAGAGCAGGTTGGGGGCCTCCTTTACTTTCCAATATGATGAGTTCAACCTGCATAGAGCCAAGTTCACTCCAATTTCTCCAAAGCTGTACTGCCCGGTCCGTTTTGTGGTCGGAGTCTTCCAGTAATGGAACTAGGTTCTTGCTTTTGTCGTGCACTGACTCAAAGTCCCTACTCCACTTGACCCCTGTTACGTACCGACACTCCAAGGCTGCTTTCTGTGACCTAAGGTCCAGTAAGACTCTGGTTTTTCTATCTCTACACCTGAAGCTGTAGTGATACTTCGGTCTCCAGTGACCGGAGAATAATGCCGGATAGTCCAATCTTTAAGGCACTTTGATAATTCTTTCCTCTGCGCCCTTCGCCCTGCTCAACTCTCAATATCAGCACTGACTAGGCTAGGATAACATTTGGTTATCTGTACTAGCCTCCACTTTTGCACTGTCTCTCTGTTTTAACAGGAATCTTGTTTCTCCCACAGGCACTAGTCCTGACTTCCTTCACTCTCTCAGGAGAACTTCAGACTACCGTGCTACAGGACACTCCCCTAGACACCCCTGCTGGGTGTGTCTGAAGTGTATGTGAGTAATGTCGAGCTCTTAACCATTACCTCTCCGCACATCCTCCAGGGTACTGCGTGTGCCTTCACACCAGGGCTACACAATACAGCCTCCAGGAACGGCGATCTGGGTAATCAGCCCCCAGCATAGGCGGAAACACAAGACACAGTTCAGACATTCAGGTACAGGATGCGATCCAGGATCAGGGTTCAGGTAATTAGACACAGCAGGAACAGGCCTGGATATACAGCCTTCAGGAACGGCGATCTGGGTAATCAGCCCCCAGCATAGGCGGAAACACAAGACACAGTTCAGACATTCAGGTACCGGGTTAGATCCAGGATCAGGGATTCAGGAAACAAGATACAACAGGAACAGGCCTGGATATGCAGCCTCCAGGAACGGCGATCTGGGTACTAAGTCCCAGGCAGAAACACAAGACAGGACAAGGGGAATCAGCTCTCCAGAGCTGATCTCACTCAGAGCAGGAGCTGCAAACCAACACACACGGCTAGGTTCAGGAAAATAATGCAGACATAATGTGAAGCTCTGGCAACGCCCACTAGGGCTGGGGAACTTTATATATGAGCTGCTTCACAGCGATAGGCTGGAGCAGTAATTCTAATAAACACCCAATCCACATAAAAGCAGGACAGGTGTGGGCCGCGTCCCCTATGCAGAGCCAGACAGCTCAACACAGAGTGAACCCAACAATGGCTGCTGCCACACACGTAGTAAGTCATGCACCACTGCAGAGGACTTTGCAAGCTACGGACGGCTTTTACAGCAGGTCAGGGACCGCACATGCGGGCGGTCATGCAAAGCAGCGGAGCCACTCACGCAAGTACGGGTACGCAGCAGAGCCGGGAACTGAGCAGCATCCATACAGGTAACAGACAACAGTATCCCAGCTGGTTAGGGGGAAAGGAGCAAAAGGGTTAATGCAAAAGACATGCAGAGTAACGCTGGAAAACAAAGTACAGAATACCAGCGTTACAACTTACATTAGTTACCATTATTTTGATCAAAAGAAGCCTAAAAGCCATCCCACCACAACAAGGTGTACCCAATCAGGATTGTCCTATGTGATATTAAAACCTCACTTTGTGTCAGCTAACCTCAATATACTGTATTTTTCGAATTATAAGACACATTTTTTCCCCAAAATTTTTTTGGGTAAAATGTGGGTGCGTCTTATAATTTGAATTGTAGTTGCAGTGGAGCTTAACGGCTGCTGTGGAGCGGGGTCCCAAGGTCGCTGCTGCCAGAAGCTTCGGTCGGAGGCAGGAGTAGGGCAATGGCTGTGAGCATTAGGCTGATACAATGAGGTATTCAGCAGTGCGGGGGCTCCACCAACATTTTTTGGAAGCCAAGAGGCGGCGCATGCGCAAATTGAGATCTGGGCACCAAGATATGATCTCCCAAGATCGATGTACCCGAAACCCATTAGATTCAATGGGAGGCAAAACTAAACGCATAGACAACACCTTAAGGGTGACAAAAAGCTTCCCACACAGCTAAAATTAGGGGCAGACAACATAAAAAGTGGCATCAATTGACCCACACAGTAGAAATTTGCAAATGTCACAGCAGCAGTCAGCCACGGGCCACGCATGAGGTATCAGGACCTGGCCCAGCATTTACAGCTTGTTTCATAGAGTACTATTGATAGAAAAATGTAAGAATAGTAGCACAGGTTGCTGACTGATCAAGTGACACACAGTGGAACCTGTTATAATGGCACACAAGCAGTCAGCAATGAGCCATGCATGAGGTATCAAGGTCTGGTCCAGCATTTACAGCTTGGAATTGAAGTTTCAATTAAGATGAGGTGAGTGAGGGACCGGTGTGAACCTGCTGTGCTGGGAGCCCTGATACCTCATGCAACAGCTCCAACTGGATTTTTGATCAGCCACACTCAGGTGGCACAAATATCAGCTTGGTATACCACAAATTTTATAAAAATTTAAAGACAGTAGCGCAGGTATTTGACTGAAAGTAAGAGCAGACCTGCTGTTCTGGGAACCCTACTGCTACAGGCACCACACATGAACGAAACTCAACTTGGAGTGCAAACATTTCCCAAAATTATTGATACACACCACTAAAGTGTCATCAATTTCACAGAGTAAAAATATTATAATTGCGCAGTTTTTTGAAAACTTCACTCCAGAGATCACAGCGAGTGGTTCTGCGTGACTCCTGGCATGTGATCTCTGGATGGCCAATTCAATCTGTTGGCCACAGAAATGCAGCCTTTCCGCCTTGCGGATACAGATGGTTTCCGAAAGCTGATGGCCGTCACAGTCACCCAGTACCTATTGCTCAGTCACCATTACTTCTCTAAGAAAGCCTGCGCTACAGCAGCATGTCGCAGACATCACCCGTTCCTTGAAAAAAATTGATGTGTGACAGGGTGCATTTCACCACAGACACCTGGACAAACAAGCATGGACATGTAAGGCTGCCAGGGTGTTAGTCGTGGCAACTGGCTGTACGGTTCCCACACCCTGGTGCAGTGTCAGACTGAAGAACATTGGGCCCACTAGAGGATTTGATTCTGAGGGTCCACTTTTCTCCCCCAGTCAACCTAGCAGCTGCAAGGTTTGCACTATGAGCTCTCCTGAAGATGCCAGGGTCCACCGGAGGAATATCCAGTTCTCTGGTGGGCCAGTCCAACCCCACAGATAAAATACAGTGTCCCTTTTGCTGCGAGTGCAGCATGCACAACAGAACACTTACAGTCACTGTTGGGTTAGCCTCGGCTGCTGTCACGCTGGCTCCGCATCCATGAGTCCCATAAATCACTTCAGAGTCGAGGTCTTTTTCCAACAGATTAACTTTACTGGACAGCAGTGCATTCATCACATAAGCAGCACAGTTCACACAGAGCAACGTTTTCTGTACTTTCCCTGCCTTTCGGGCAGCCTCCATTCTTCCTGTAAACTCTCTTTCCTTCTGGCATTCAGTGCCATATCTCTGGACAAACTCTGTCCCATCCATGCTTCTCGTGTTACCAGCTCTCTGCCTTCCCTTTATCTGGTTCCAATTGGGAAAGTTGCCAGGAACGCCATCTCAGCTACTCCTGCCTCGGTCATAGACTCCGGATCCTCCTTAGGATGGTCTTTCCTAAACTTGTGCCTGCCTGCATGATTCTCCTCCTGGGGCCCCTTCCTGCCATAGCAGCTCTATCTCCATGACTGGCAGACTATCTGGACTCACTGCTCCTGCACCTTACCCTGGACAAGGTTGCCCAGGCTCTGCTGTCTAATCAGGAGGTGTCCTGACTACAGTATATCCCTGGCTCTGCACTGCCCTGCCCTATAGCCCCTCCCAGCTGCTAAATCCCTATGCTAACTGTCTGTTCTAACATTCCTAATCTATGCTATTGTGTGGCCCAGCTGCGCTTGGTGACACATGTTCCCTGGAGGATGCACAGAAAGGTAATTCACAAATACCTGATAAGCATACAACACTTCACATTTTTCCTGGTTCCACCAGAGGGAGCCCTTGAGACAGCAGTGAGATGAAGACAATCTAGCTGAACGTTAGTTAGTCGTTGGTGTTACCTCAGGAGAGAAGACACACTTTTTTAGAACGCAGTTACCTCAGACGAGCTGTGAGGGGGAAACTCCTGTCAGATTAGCCTGAGGGCTGAGGAACGGTCAGTGAGCGGTGGATAGAAGGAAGCTGACTACTACATCTACTGCTGCCTGTGCTTATATTAAGGTGTGCGTAGGACGACAGGCGAGTGGACAAAAGGGAGAGAGTGACTGAGGAGAAATAGCGACAATAGCTTATCCTCCACTCTGCACAACCGGACACCGGGTCCGAGCTTGCTAGCATCTTCACAGCTAGTGGGAAAAACCGGAGACTCTGGACTTCAAGTCGCAGAGGCCCTTCAGTGCTGATACGTAACCGGGGTCAGGAAGACGGGGGTCTGGCAGGTACCGCCATAGAGACACTGTTCTGTCCACAAAAAGACCTCATCACAAGATCAGCCGGGCGTAGCAAGGAGAAGTGTAACGGGTCTGGGAGGCGGAACCTCTGAGCTACTTATACAAGGAGGTGGTTCTTGTAAGAGAGCGGGTGGCGACCAGGGTAGACGGGCAGACAGTCACAACAGGTAACCGGGGCAGTCTCGGGTAAACGGGCAGAAAGTCACGGCAAGTGACCGGGGCAGTCTCTCGGTAACCGGGCAGGAGGTCACGGTAGGTGACCGGGGCAGTCTCTGGGTAACCAGGCAGGAGGTCACGGCAAGTGACCGGGGCAGTCTCTGGGTAACCGGGCAGGAGGTCACGGTAGGTGACCGGGGCAGTCTCTGGGTAAAGGTAATACGACCTGTGATGGCTGAGCCTCCCGGTAGGCTAGCAGGCGGATAGCAGATGAGCGCTCCCAGGTGAGCGGGCAGGCTGGTCCATAAACAGACTGGCAGGTGACGATGAGGAAACTGTCGGACGGCAGAGCCTCCAGGTAGGCTAGCAGACAGGTAACAGGTGAGCGCTCCCAGGTGAGCGGGCAGGCTGGTCCATAGACAGACTGGCAGGTGACGATGAGCAGACTGTCGGACGGCAGAGCCTCCAGGTAGGCTAGCAGACAGGTAACAGGTGAGCGCTCCCAGGTGAGCGGGCAGACTGGTCCATAGGCAGACTGGCAGGTGACGTTGGGCAGACTGTCGGACGGCAAACTAGCAAGCAGGTACGCGGAATATCAGGCAGGAACCTGGCAGGTAACTGGCAACGGAACCTGAGGGCTGAAGCAGAGTAGTGAATAGTGCAACAACATTGCTTGGGCACCCTCCTTCTAGAGGAAGTGCCTTATATAGGGTAAAGTCCTCCGGCCATTGGCCGGGGACTTTTTAGGATGGCGCGCGCGGCCCCTTTAAGAGAGGGGGAGCGCCCGCGTGCGCGACCTAAACACAGTGGCCGGAAAGGAGCGCGCGCTGCCAGCAGGGCGGGAGGAGGACGCCGGACCCGAAGCAGAGGAGCGCGCGCAGCCAGGGTGAGTGGAACAGCGTCCCTGCCTGACAGCAGGCAGAGACGCCTGCGCTACAGTACCCCCCCTTTAGGTCCCCCCTTTTTTAGGCTAGAGAGAAATTTAGCTAAGATGAGAGGGGCATGGATGTTCTCCCGCGGCTCCCACGTTCTCTCCTCAGGACCAAACCCCTTCCAATCCACCAAAAAATAGGTCTTCCTTCTTACCCTTTTGGTGGCCAAAATATTCTCTACCTCAAATTCATTTTCAGCAGAAACCGGAGCAGGAGGCGTGCCTATAGACTTAGAAAAAGAGTTAAATACCACCGGTTTGAGGAGAGATACATGGAAGGAGTTGGGGATCCGCAAGTTGGCTGGGAGTTTCAATTTATAGGCCACCGGGTTGATCTGACTGATGACCTCCAGAGGACCGATGAACCGAGGACCTAACTTATAGGAAGGAATCTTGAGCCGAACATACTTGGACGAGAGCCAGACCTTATCCCCAGGACGGAATTGAGGAGGATCCAGACGTTTTTTGTCAGCATGTCTTTTCATACGCTCGGATGACAGAAGAAGTGCAGACCGAGTACTCTCCCATATGGAGGAAAATTTGTCAACCAGAGATTCTGCAGCCGGATTGTCCACTGAGGTGGAGACGGGAAATGGGATCCGAGGATGCTGACCGAAGACTACAAAAAACGGGGATTTGGAGGAAGATTCGCTCTCGTGATTGTTATAAGAAAATTCGGCCCATGGCAGGAGATCCACCCAGTCAGAATGGTGGGCATTAACAAAGTGCCGGAGGTAACTGGTCAGGATCTGGTTGATCCGCTCCACTTGACCATTGGACTGTGGGTGGTAAGCGGAGGAGAAGTCCAGGGTGACATCCAATAATTTACAAGTGGCTCTCCAGAAACGTGAGGTGAACTGTACCCCTCGATCCGACACGATGTGACGGGGCAGGCCATGAAGTCGGAAAATGTGGCGGATGAAGTCTTTAGCCAGCTCAGGTGCAGATGGGAGGCCTGGCAGGGGAATGAAGTGAGCCATCTTGGAAAAGCGGTCGGCGACCACCCAAATGACCGTAAAACCAGCAGAGACAGGGAGGTCCGTTATGAAGTCCATGGCTATATGCTGCCAGGGGGCAGTGGGTACCGGAAGCGGAAGAAGGCGACCGGCAGGCAGGTGTCTCGGAACTTTGTTGCGGCCACAGGAGGCACAGGCAGCAACAAAATCTATAACGTCCTTGTGCAGGGTAGGCCACCAGTAATGCCGAGAGATAAGTTGGAGGGTCTTTTTCTGGCCGGCGTGGCCAGCAAGTTTAGACGAATGACCCCAGTGTAGGATCCTCTCCCGATCGGTTACCGATACAAACGTCTTACCAGGAGGTGGACGGTTCAGACTCACGGGAGCCACCTGCATGACTCTGGCGGGATCGATAATATGTTTAGGTTCCTCCTCGAGATCCGACACCAGGAAAGACCGGGACAAGGCGTCCGCCTTGATGTTCTTGTCCGCCGGGCGAAAATGTAGAATAAAGTCAAAGCGAGCAAAAAGCAAGGACCACCGGGCTTGACGCGGGTTAAGCCTCTGAGCATGCTGGAGGTAAGCCAAATTTTTGTGGTCAGTGTAAATAATTACCGGATGAAGAGCCCCCTCGAGTAGGTAACGCCACTCCTCCAATGCCAGCTTGATAGCCAATAACTCTCGGTCTCCTATGGAGTAATTGCGCTCAGAAGAGGAGAAGAGTTTGGAGAAGAAGCCACAAGTTACCATTCTCCCGGAAGATGATTTCTGAGTAAGCACTGCCCCGGCTCCAGAGGAGGAAGCGTCAACCTCCAGGAAGAACTGCTTGTTGCCATCCGGGCGATGCAGCACCGAGGCGGAAGAGAACGCCTGTTTTAAGGAGAGAAAGGCCTCCTCTGCTTCGGGAGTCCACACCTTGGGGTTAGTGCCCTTACGGGTGAGCACGGAAATTGGGGCGGTCTGGGAAGAGAAGTGCGGTATGAAGAGACGGTAATAGTTAGCAAAGCCCAGAAACCGCTGAATGGCCTTCAATCCCTCCGGTCGGGGCCATTTCTCGATGGCAGACAATTTCTCAGGATCCATCCGTAGACCGGTCTGAGAAATAATGTAGCCCAAAAACGGAAGCGAGGTCTGCTCAAAGAGGCACTTCTCGTATTTAGCGAAGAGGTGATTCTGCCTGAGCCTGAGCAGAACCTGACGAACGTCCCTCCGGTGAGTCTGGAGATCCGGAGAGAAGACCAAGATGTCGTCCAGGTACACCACTACGCAGGAATAGAGAAGATCCGGAAGATGTCATTGACTAGCTCTTGAAAGACGGCGGGAGCATTACAGAGCCCAAAGGGCATCACTTGATATTCATAATGGCCGTCCCGGGTGTTAAAGGCAGTCTTCCATTCATCCCCCTGACGGATACGGACTAAGTTGTACGCCCCGTGGAGGTCCAGTTTGGTGAAGATTCTAGCCCCCCGCAGACGATCAAACAATTCCGGAATGAGCGGAAGGGGATACTTATTCTTCACCGTGATTTGGTTGAGTCCTCTATAGTCTATACAGGGACGGAGAGAGCCGTCCTTCTTTTTTACGAAAAAGAAGCCTGCTCCCGCCGGGGAAGTAGATTTCCGGATGAATCCCTGGCCAAATTCTCCTCGATATATTCGGACATCGACCGGGTCTCAGCAGCAGACAATGGGTAAATACGCCCACGGGGAGGTGTAGTACCAGGTAACAGATCGATAGGACAATCGTATGGTCTATGAGGAGGTAATGTCTCTGCTTCTTTTTTATTAAAGACATCAGAAAATGACCAATAGGGAATCGGAAGACCTGGTAGATTAGTTAGGGTTGGAGAAGGACAGACGGGATGAACAGGAATCAAACACGTCTTATGACAATCCTGTCCCCAGCGAAGGACCTCTCCGGTCTGCCAGTCGAGCACGGGTGCATGTCTCTGGAGCCAAGGTAGACCTAGTAAGAGTGCGTGAGAGAGTCCAGGCAGAACATGAAAAGAGATGCTCTCAGAATGCAGCATTCCCACTTGTAGCGTTATGGATTCGGTGATGAGTTGGATGGGACATGGTAAGAGACCCCCATCCACAGCCGCGACCGATAAGGGTACCGCCAGAGGTTTGGTGGGAATGTGATATTTTTCTACCAGGAACTGTGAGATAAGATTCCCGGCTGCTCCAGAATCAAGTTGGGCAAGTTCGAAATAACGATTCTCCCCGCAGAGAATGGAGACTGACAGCAGCAGAGATGGAGAGGCTTTCTTCGTGTCTAGGTCGACCTCTCTGAGCGAACCTAGACAGAGGCGTTTCCCGACCTCTCCGGACAAGTACGAATCCGATGCTCCTTACTGCCACAGTAGAAGCAACTCCCTTCGGCACGACGTAAGTCGTGACGGGTTTTGACCATCTTAGTCTGGTCGACCTGCATAGGCTCCGGAGAGTGTAATTGGGGAGAAACAGAGGGAGTGACGGGTTTCTGAAACGTAGGAGCTAGACGTGGAAACCTCCTCTCACGGGTGACCTCTTTGGCACGCTCCTGAAATCGTAGGTCAATCCGAGTGGCAAGAGTGATTAGGTCATCGAGAGTGGTAGGGATGTCCCGACCGGCGAGTTCATCTTTTATACGGCCGGACAGACCCTCCCAGAAGACAGATACTAGAGCGTCGTTATCCCAGGCCAGCTCCGAGGCAAGGGTACGGAACCGTATGACATATTGGCCCACGGTGAGACTTCCCTGACGGAAGCGTAGCAAAGAAGATGCGGATGAGATCTTCCGTCCAGGTTCATCGAAGACTTTCCGGAAAGCCGCGAGAAAGGCAGACAGGTCAGACACCAGGGGGTCTCCTCTCTCCCAAAGAGGATTCAGCCAGGCCAGGGCCTCCCCCGTGAGATGGGACATGATGAAGGCAATTTTGGCCCGGTCGGAGTTAAACTGGTGGGAGAGAAGTTCAAAGTGCAGGGTGCACTGGTTAATGAAGCCCGAGCCTGAGCGGAGTCACCCCCGAAGCGAGGAGGTGCGGAAAGTCGGGGTCCGTGACAGGAAACCATGGGATTGGGAAGCATAGGATCTGCCGGATTGCGTGTCGTGGCACCAGCTGAGGTTGCTGGTGGAGCTGTCAGAGTGTCCAGGCGAGAGTTGACATTCCGCAGGTGACCCAGGATGGACTCCTGTTGGGACCTCTGACGGGATAATTCATGACACAGGTCCGAGATAGAGGGAGCTTGGGTGCCACCGGGTTCCATGGCCCGAGCAAACTGTAACGGGTCTGGGAGGCGGAACCTCTGAGCTACTTATACAAGGAGGTGGTTCTTGTAAGAGAGCGGGTGGCGACCAGGGTAGACGGGCAGACAGTCACAACAGGTAACCGGGGCAGTCTCTGGGTAAACGGGCAGAAAGTCACGGCAAGTGACCGGGGCAGTCTCTGGGTAACCAGGCAGGAGGTCACGGCAAGTGACCGGGGCAGTCTCTGGGTAACCGGGCAGGAGGTCACGGTAGGTGACCGGGGCAGTCTCTGGGTAAAGGTAATACTACCTGTGATGGCTGAGCCTCCCGGTAGGCTAGCAGGCGGATAGCAGATGAGCGCTCCCAGGTGAGTGGGCAGGCTGGTCCATAAACAGACTGGCAGGTGACGATGAGGAAACTGTCGGACGGCAGAGCCTCCAGGTAGGCTAGCAGACAGGTAACAGGTGAGCGCTCCCAGGTGAGCGGGCAGGCTGGTCCATAGACAGACTGGCAGGTGACGATGAGCAGACTGTCGGATGGCAGAGCCTCCAGGTAGGCTAGCAGACAGGTAACAGGTGAGCGCTCCTAGGTGAGCGGGCAGGCTGGTCCATAGGCAGACTGGCAGGTGACGTTGGGCAGACTGTCGGACGGCAAACTAGCAAGCAGGTACGCGGAATATCAGGCAGGAACCTGGCAGGTAACTGGCAACGGAACCTGAGGGCTGAAGCAGAGTAGTGAACAGTGCAACAACAATGCTTGGGCACCCTCCTTCTAGAGGAAGTGCCTTATATAGGGTAAAGTCCTCCGGCCATTGGCCGGGGACTTTTTAGGATGGCGCACGCGGCCCCTTTAAGAGAGGGGGAGCGCCCGCGTGCGCGACCTAAACACAGTGGCCGGAAAGGAGCGCGCGCTGCCAGCAGGGTGGGAGGAGGATGCCGGACCCGAAGCAGAGGAGCGCGCGCAGCCAGGGTGAGTGGAACAGCGTCCCTGCCTGACAGCAGGCAGAGACGCCTGCGCTACAAGAAGGAGTTAAACTTAGCTTCATGCAAGTTAGAAACCCACACACATCGGGAAGTAAGGAGGCCTTAACCCTACACAGTGATTACTGGACGTGCATCCTCCACCCTGAGCAGCTTCCCGGGACATGCCTGCAACCATCACCAGTAAAGGTATGGAAAGAGACTGACTTGTGTGTGTCTGCCTTATTGCTTGCACCCCTGCACCGCCATATACCTCGAGGGATCAGTCTTACCTGTGGAAGACTTAACACCTTGCTGCCCAGTAACAACCCCTCAGAGGATTCACCCTGCAGCGCTGGTCACTCTGATCAGAAACCACAGGTGGCGTCACGAACAATTTCTAAATCCCCTGTAAATATCCCCCTTGAATGAGCGCCCAGGGCAACGGACCGAGCTGCGCTACCCGTGACCTCTCCCCCATTGAAGTGAACGGGCTCGGTGCCGAGTACCCCATAAGCCCTGGTTCGTGCGACTCATCTTTTGGCGTCACGAACAGGATAAGAAGCTCGCTATATGTGAGTCCCGTGTGCCTAAGTGGACTGTTTTTGTGCAAGTGACTGTGTTGCTGTTTTGTGATTTTTGGCGCCAATTGTCCGCCATTGCCCGCCAAAGTACAGCGCTACAGCGCAAAGAGAAGGGGCGTACCTGCAGAAAGCGCGCGGAGTCCCGGACACGCCCCCAACGCTGACGCGGCGGCAGGTCCTGTGGAGAGCTTCAGAGCGCCGGCGACGCAGGTCCTTCCCCATCGCTGTGCCTGGCAGAGCTGCAGCCTTCAGGAGAAGGTAGGCCACACTTAACTAGGGGGGCACAGACATGTCGCAGCCACAAGCTGACAGCGCGGCCGAGGGCAACCGCTCCAATGACTTACCCGCCGGCGCTGCCGCGCAGGATGGAAATGCTGGCCCCTCATCCGATCCTGTGGCCCCGATAGTACCACTGACGCTCCCATACCTGCCTGGAGCAAAGTGGCTCCCTCAG